>MU227134.1:291048-303586 GCA_018584345.1 Thuja plicata
TAGATTAATTTCATTTTATGCATTGCAATCATATAGATTAGATCTCATTTTCATGCATTCGAATCTCTCGTTTCATGGTGTATTTGCAATAGACACAACTAGGTCAATCTGAGGGCCTTTATTTTAACATTTTTACACATCCATGACTAGAGAGCTATGGATCGATATTTGAGGCCTCATTCTTGAGCAACCTTGAATGGAATGATTCATAGAAGTGTGACAACATTTATGCACACACTCTCTTTTCAAGAATGTCTACAAGGATTAGTAACCTATGCTTTGATACCATGAAAGGAAAAAATCAAGAGCAAAGAAAGGAGCAATGATCCAAGAGAGTTAATTGAAGAGAAGATTGTTACCATGAGAAATAGATAAACTTGGAGCAATCACCAAAAGAGCCAAGACAAGGAGACAAGAATTTTTGAAAGGGAAAAGCAAAGAAAAACCCCTTGTGAATTACGCGAGAGAGAGAGAGAGAGAGAGAGAGAGAGAGAGAGACTCATTTACAATAACATCATAATTTTTAAATGAGAGAGAGGAGCATCCCTTAAATAGAGATGATGAACTCACAAATCTATGAATGTCGCTATTCATAATAGCTGTGTGCAAAGTGGCAACATCCTCTTAAAGAGGATATACTATTTTCCTCAATAAAGGAATTACAAAGAAATGACATGTCCTCCTACTTGTACTAGAGGACAAAATACATGTAGGATACCTTGGTTTATCCTAAATTAAATAAATACAACCAAGGAATGATTAATTATTGTAACAGGGAGTTTGGTATTCCAATGTATGTGAAAACTGGTGGTCTACCATTGATCACCATTTTCACCATTACATTTTGGTGAACCTGACTTATAAAATTTTCATCCTGATTTTAGGCACATTAGATTATTCTTTTCTTTATCACATTCCTATTTTGAGATCTAGTTGTGTGTCGGTTAAACAAGGAACTCTCTAAATTGGATTAGTGTGCAATTACTTCTCATTACCTTCCTTCTTACTTCTCTTTATCAAACACATGGATTGAATCAAATCCTTTTGCATTTTGTTACATTCGTATTCCTTCATGGTATTCTTGCATATGGCATAATGAGGTTAACCAATATATCTCTTCATTTTAAGGCATATCTTAAAAATGTTATCAATGTTTCATGTGTATTTCTTCTTCACATTTTAACTAAATGCATGTAGCATATAGATAACATAAGGGCCTTTTTTATGAACCTAATGTTAATCTTCATAATCTTATCTCTCAAAATATAGCTATTAGTAATCGGGTGGAAAACAATGTTTGTGATTCTTATCCAAATATTCAAAACATTCTTCATGATCCAGATATTAGACATTTCTCTCAAAAAATAAGGGATAATCCTCCTTCTTCCTCCAAAACTAAAGATATTAAGGATGATGATCTTCCTAGAGAAACCATTTGTACTTCTCTTCCTTCCACTCATCCAACTCAAAATTCTACATCACAACCTATACAACATGATCAAGTATTTAGTGACCATAGTCCTAAGGCTCCTCCTAATCCTCCTAAAGAATATCATGTGCCTCAAGCCAACATTATATCTTACCCAAACCCATCTCTTGATGTTCTCTTTCCAATACCATCTCATGATCCTTCACCTTATGGTGACCAGGAAGTTTTGGCTAGATGAATTTATCTTAATATCAAACATCATTCTCAGATAAGATTTCCTTATAGATTTCATCCAAACACTCACAACCACATTAATGGTGAATGTCCATGTTTATTTCATTACTCTAATATGCATTCTCTTTGTGATTGTGTTGAGTTTAGACAATTTGTCCAAGACTTGGTTAATAGATCTCTTCTTCTTTTAACACCGAATATTATACATATTTTTCATATCAGAGAAATACCTTAGCCATTATTTTTTCCTATTATGTTTCTTTGCATTATGCAACATTCTTTGCATAATGTGCACTAAGGGCATCATAATAGGATTCCATCTCTCTTGCTCTCTAAGCTGGGGGAAAGGGATCATTGCTTCTTCCTTCTTTCAGGGATCCCTTTTCTCCATTTCTTGGCATGTTTCTTTTATACAATGATATATTTTCCAACATGCATTTGTTGTTTTCCATAAGGATATTCTCATCCTAAATTGCAACCTTATGTTTGCTTGCAAGTGAATATCTTTTATGCATGAGAAACCACTTAGAAAGCTTAAATGTGTCTTCCCTTTTCCTTTTCATGCATCCAATATCTGTTTTGATCTTGAATCTTTTATAGTATGATATACTTTCTTGTAAGGATTTTTTGTTTTACACAAAAGACATACAAGTTGCAACCTTATGCTTGCTTGAACGTACATATTATTAAAGATTTATCACTTAGGACATATATTGGATTTCTTTCTTCTTCTCCTTTCGTAGGATCCATTGTCTCTTTGTTGTTCATCTCTTTTATATTATGATGTCCTTCCATGTATGGACTTGTTGTTTAGGGTCTTTCTCTTTGATGATATTAGTATCCTCCTTACAATTTATTCCTTTCTT
The DNA here is from genome assembly GCA_018584345.1 of Thuja plicata. Classification (NCBI taxonomy): domain Eukaryota; kingdom Viridiplantae; phylum Streptophyta; class Pinopsida; order Cupressales; family Cupressaceae; genus Thuja; species Thuja plicata. The sequence continues at coordinate 293,578 of MU227134.1, forward strand.
GGAATTGCATATCTTGTATAGTTGGGTTGACCACTAAAAAGACATAAGGTGGCATCCTTCTTCTCCCTCTTTTTCATCTCTATGGATTTGCTATTATTTTATGATGGTACATTCTTTTTTGGCATGAGGTCCTTTGTTTCACGCAAGATCTTTACATCTTTGCTTGACAATCCTTTTCATGTCTCACAAGGGCATGTCTATCATTTAATAATCAATCTTATCCTTTATTTCCTTGATGACTTGCTTACCTTATATGTGATGTCTTTTTTTAGCGTAAATATGTATGTTTTACATTAGGAGTTTTCTCTAGTTTGCAACTTATTTTGCTTGGAATTGCATATCTATTATGAGGTAACTATTATTATATATTGTCTTTCCTTCACACTTGGGGGACAAGGTTGCTTGTATATTCTTTCCTTTTATCTTCTCTAAGGATCCACTTTCCTTAGTATACTGGCATTTGTTTATCATGTTACATTATTTTCTTATAAAGAATTGATCATTCTGATTTGAGATTCTCTCTTATGCAAGAGGTGTGCATTCTTGATTGCAACCTCTTCTTTATTTGGAAAATTATGTTCATTAGAAAAAAAATTCCCTTAATTTATGTTTCAAAGTATGTCATCCTTCATCAAGAATTCATTTTTCACCTAGCAATACAGGCTAAATGGGCGCATTCTTGTTCTCCTCCCTCTCTTTATCTTGAAGATGTTATCTTTGTTCAAGAGCTCCTCTTGAAGGTAGATGTCTTTATGCCAAGATCTCTTCCTTTCAAGGGTCTCTTCCTACAAGCAGAATATCCCTTCATGATTATCTATTTTCTTAGCTCACAAGAGTGAACACTCTTAGCTAAGTTCATGGCATACATTGTTGTTTTACGGATATCTTCTTGTTGTTGGAAGTAGGTATCCTTGATTCTCTTCTTTATGATGTCTCCTATGTTTCCATCATGAGGGGGGCATACATACAACCTCCCTTGTACACTACATGTAGTTTTTGTTCTTTGATCCATAGACTGGTCGCTTTTTATGGATTCACATGGATTTTCTATAAGACTAATCCCTAGACATGGATTCATATGGAATTTCCACAAGACTAATCCCTAAAACAAGGATCCACATGGAGACGATGCTTTCCATAGGACTAATTCCCCTCAAACCGCTCCATGTGCAAAACATTTTCAAGCCGCTTTGTGTGCAAAACATTTTCACGCCAGTCTGCGTGCAAAATTTTTCAAGGTAAGAGTTGACTAGCATAACACAATTTGTTAAGACTATCAATTCTCCTTCCTCTCTCTCTCTCTCTCTCTCATGGTTATACTAGTAAGTTAGACCATGGAGTTTGTATCATCTTTGGTGATGCTCTTGTTCTTCCTATGTGATCACTTGTGCTCTTGCAATAGCTTTCTAAACATGGTCTTAGTGGATGGGGCATTTTCTATCGAGGTCTCTTTTACTAGTTGATTTGGAGTTTTGTTTTAGTACTAACCCCTTTTGTGCGTTTTGTTTTTGTTTTTGCTTTGTTTTCATGCCCTTGTGCATGGATGTGGGTTAAGATCCTTGGTTTGGGAGCTTACATCCTTAAACTTCGTGCTCTCTCTCTCTCTCTCTCTCTCTCTCTCTCTCTCTCTACCATGAGCATGAGTTTGTCTCATTCTCCCGCTAAAGTGGTAGCTAAATGTACCATCCTAAAAAGTAAGCACTTAATTTGTGTACTTTTTGTGACCATTTTTAGCCTACTTTAGTATGTTTCTTATGGTAGGACCACATATTGCACTTAAATGCATATTTAATTCAGATATAGGTCCTCCTTCAATCTTACTTGAACTTGAGGTTGACACTAATTTCTATGCATATTTTTTCATTTTCCCCCCATTCGCATAATTCATTTTCCACCTACGTCATTTACATGCATTTTTTTATCTTGAGATTTTCCCTATTTCCCGACAAACTGAGGTTTTCAAGTCCCCTTCTTGGCACACAACCCTAGGTCCCAGAAAAAATTTGCCCGGACAAGGTCGACTCAAGTAGGCCTGTCCTGGACTAGGTCAACCCAAGTCGGCCTTGTCCTAGAGCTTTGCATTTTAGTGGGTTTTGGGCTCGGTGTGAGGGTGTTTCTCCTAGGTGCTTAATTAAGGTTAGCCTTGCGAAATTTGAGCCCCAAAATGTGTATAAAAGGGGAGATCTTTCTCTCATTTTCATATCAAAAAACATCACATACACATGCAAGTTATCCTACATTCATTGTGCATTCAAGAACATTCAAGTGCAAGCAAGCAAGTATTGAGGGCATTATTATCAAGCATACAAGGTATTTCCTTTCATAGATCTAGCTCTTTTCCCTATTGAAGGTCAAACAAAGGAGTTGGACATCAAGGAAGGAGATCCACATTCATCCATCAAGTCTTCCTCTTCTCTCTCTTCTTCAATTCAACAATGAGGCAAATTACAACATATACTACATGAGCTTTTGTCTTACATGATTTCCTTTTTGGTTTTTGTGTTGAGTCAAAGCTATTGCATCAACATTTTTGATCATATATTTAGAAACAATTGCATCTACATGGTATGATATTCTCCATTGTTTAGATCTAATCTCTGCTACATGTCACCATTTTGTCGATTACATTTATTTCAATTCAAGGTTGATTCCTATACAGGGGTTTGACTAAGGCAAACCCCTCCCCCCAACCTTCTTTCCCTTATTTTCTATGTGCAGGAACAAATTCTTGGAGTTTTGGATCAAGATTTTGGAAGTTTCAGAACTAGTGGCAGATCCTTCACAAATTTCATCATATTTGGAGTCTCCAGGACTAGGTCAACTTTGTTTGACATAGTCCTTTGGATCTGAAATTTTCACAATTGTAAGTTACATGAATCAGAGTGCCAAATCCAGAACCATTTCTGATTCTAACAGTTCTGTGATAGTCAAAACCAGATCTAAAGTTCATTCCTCATCTTCTTCAAGGTGAGTTCATTACATTTTTTCTTAGTCATTTGTCAGATTTACATATCATTGTCATATCTATCATAAGGAATCACTAAAACCCCACATTGCATGGATCACGATTTTCACCCTTACTCTCTTGGTTGTGCTAACCGGATTCACCTTGTTGGGAGTTTGGTATTCCAATGTATATGAAACTTGGTGATCTATCATTGATCACCATTTTCACCATTACAATGACAATTGTAGTTGTATCTCTAAGAGGTGAATATGTGTTGATAACGAAGGTAAGACAAAATAGGAAAATACACCTCCTAGGTGTCAACTTTCAGGAATTTGAAGTCATGCTTTGGACACCCAAGTTTGGAAGGTGAGAGGTTATTTGTTGGGTGATATAAAGAGCCATTGGAAAGTTTCACAACATTTGGAAGAAAAAGAGTTAAGTAGTTATGGGTTAGGTGCCCATGTTGGAGCCATTTGAAATATATCATTTTATTATCATGTATGTCGATTGTCCATTATTTCAGGCATGAGTTTTTGCAAGTGGTTTCTTGCCACTTGTTTTGGGATACCACAATGGTTCTCTCACAATTTTCAATGATTGGATCTATGAGTTGTTAGTGTCATGATGGATTCTTGTAGGTAATAGGGTGATGTCGCGGTGGAGAGTAGTGAAATAAATTGTTATATACCTCATTGTGAAGATTAATAATATACTTTCCCTCTTTCCAATGTGGAATATTTTTTCGAAAGGGTTTCTCCACATGAATTTGATATATCTATGGTTTGCTAATTTTTCTATATGAGTCGAATATGCAATCACACATATTTTCGATAGATTGTACACATATTTTAGATTTTCTATTGCATGCATAATTTAATAGTGCAAGTCTTGTTCATCTTATTTCAACTAAAGGAGCTTTTTAGGTTTTGACACTTGTAATTCTAGTTGTCATTAAAATATCAATTGTTTGTTTTGAGACTCTTTCTAATTTAGGGTTTCCTCATGCCAATTTTTTTATTATGAATGTAGTCGAAGAGTAGCTGAGTGTGATAGCATCACATGTCATTACAAGGATTTGTAATTACACCGAGAGGTGTAACTATAGTGGCATCAAGGGTGGAGCACACAGGGTTTTAGTTTAATGTGTGAGTGTGTTAATAAAAAAAATGTTAAAATAAAATAATTTTAAAGCCAACAAAGTAAAAATTGTTAATAATTAAGAGACATGTAACATGGTAAAAAAAGTAAAATCTAACTTATGAATATTATTTTAATACCTCCAAGATGATACTTCTAAGATTTGAAAAATGGCATCTTAAACATAACCCATAAGTAAAATTTTATAGTTTTATTTTACTATTTGTATAAATCTTGTAAAAAATGGTTTGCATATATTTAATTTGTTGAGAAATTGGATTAATTTTTTCTTAGTAATAAGATTAGATTTTATGGGGTGACCCATTTAGAGCAATGGTTGAAACACTTCGTTGGTGAGGCTCCCACCAATATTCAAACCCTTGTTGGGCCATTGTGCTCGCAAGCCATATTATAAACTAGGATAAATGATTTTTATTCATTTATGATATAGAAATTTTATAAAATTAGTTTGAGTAAACTATAAAATTAGTTTTGATCATTTGATGATTAAATTAAATAATATTATAATTAAATTAATCATAATAAATTAAGAATTTTTGGATTAAATTAATCATTTTTCCTTGTGCTCTCTTATTGTTCATCCTAATGATGGATCACAGAGTGTGATTCGAAACGTTATTGATGCAAAAAATTCATAACACAATCAAATCTAGAAATTCTTCATTTGTTATTATTATGGATTGCGGAAATCTCTTCTCTTTAAATTAATCATATTTGAAAAATGTCAAAACTGTTATTGAGAATAAATAAAGACCTTGAAAATTGTTCCCTTAAAAAAAGCTCAACTATCACACTCACCTTTATACTTTTTTACTTTTATGTTTGATGGGTTCATCTCCAAGATTTTTATTTACTATAACAATTTTATGTAAAACAAGGTGAACTCAGTGGTAAAAGAATTGTGACTTTCCTAATCCAGTCCTAGATTCAAATCCCATGAGATGTGATAAGCCATTGAAATTGGGTAAACTACCACATCCAACTTGCCAAGTTCCCATGAATTGAAATTGGCTAGAGTTATAGAATACAACATGTGTTGGAATCATTTGCCATTGCACCAAAAGCTCAAACTTTCAATGCCCGATACAAACGCCAGATTTAAACTGATCCACAGGAGGCGGTTAAGCCATGTCACGAAACTCCAAGGAGATGTTGACCACCAAGTCAACAATCTCCCCTCAACACCGACTGAGCCTTCAATGCCCACTAAAGAGAGTCTCGAACCCGTGACCCATGGTGATGCAAAGAGCACTGCAAGAAGACCTTAATGGGCCCTAGCTCTTTGATACCTCTTCAAACTTCAAATTTGATTAATCCCACTCCACACAAGTCTTCTTAGGATGTCTCCTGACTTGTCCAAGGGGTCAATAGCCTTCCCTTGTTCTTTCTTGGTTCTCCAAACCAAGCTATGGAACAAAGCAATTTCTCCTTTAGGGAAATTTTCCCTAAACCATACAATAAGGTGTAAAACTTCACCAGTGGATTCAAAACTCTATCCTAAGAGATTGAAGACTCTTAACAAACCCTAGGGACCAAGAATCCACCACTAAATTTGGTCTTGAAGACCCAAAGTTAGTTGAACCCCAAATAGCCTAGGATTCCTTGTAGCCCTAACCAGTGGGTTTTTGGGACTTAACTTTTTGTGACAGTGGGATCTAGAGGATCTGATTGGGTTTCTAGACACCCTTTATGGAGTTTGTAAAACCCCCAAAGCATTAGCACCTCACTCCACTCCTGCACCCCCAATCTCTCACAAAATACACAGACCTAATTAGCTAGTTTAGGCTTGGTTTGTTAGGCAAGTGATAGAAGGTGGGTTCATGGATGAAATGCAGAGCTCTGGATGGATCCCCCTACCCAAAATTAGTCTAGAACTACTCTTGATTCAATCCCACAACACTCATATAACGTTTGCATGCGACTGTACCGACAAACTAGGCTAATTACATAGGGATAATTAGCCTAGGGCTTGATCTTAAAAATAGAAGGACTAAGAGTGAGAGCCTGAGCTTCTGGATTCCTATAGACCATGATCCTAACTAGCATTTTCCAAGTGGCCGAGGAGATCCATTGGATAAAGCTCTTGTTAGGATCACATCTTTGAGACTGGTCTAGTAGAGCCTTGGTTTCTCAGACAGCAACCAAGAAAAATCTATAACTTTTCACTAACTTAACAAAAACACCTCAAATCAACTAGAAAGGTTAGTAGACTCAAGGCATTACAAACTTCTGCAACTTGATCTTCAAAATGAATCCGTACCAAGGCGTACCATGCAAAAATGGCTCAAAACACTCTTATATTTCCTTGCTCAAACATCAAACTTCGTACACAGTATTTTGACCTTCATGGAAGGCATCATCTCACCTAATAGCATCCTCCAAGCGTTTCAGAAGCTTCAGAAAGTGGGTGAGGTCGGTTACAAAGAAGTTGTTCATTCTCGAGCAACATTTTGCAAAAGTTGCTCATGCAACTTTGCAAAAAGACAACTTTTGGCAATCATGAAGAAAAGTTGCTAATTTTGGAGAACGTTAAGTTCACCGACCCCAAGGATGTGGGAGAGGGTCAAAACAAGGCAAGAACCTAACTAAGGACTTAAAACAAGACTTCTAACCAAACTTTAAAGACTTTAAACAAACATGGTCTAACTCTGGTTTCAGGAACCTAGGTTTATAACTTCACCTTAGGTCCTTCACCTTACATCAAAGACCCACACAACTACACACACACAAGGGTGATCTCAAAGATGCACCTTATTACAAACATGAAAGTGAGAAAAGAGGACTTTCAGGAGGTGCCCTGCTCCATAGTCCTCATGACAAAAGGAACTCAAGTCTCTTGAGTTGTGAATTCTCCAAGTGGATAACTTGTCTTCAAAATGTCTTGAGTGTTCATCCAAGTAGCATCTTCAACTGGTTGGTGTTTCAATTTAACCAAGTACTCATAGTAAGTGTGCCTCCTAGTTTTCTTGTTCACTCTTTTGTCTAGAATGGTTTCAATCTCACGAGGAGTTGCTTGCGGCATGTCCTTGAGTGGTTGGGGTGTAGGAGGTTCAGGAGTACCTGCAATATCAGTAGTACTATCTTCTCCTTTATAAGCATAGATGTCTGCAACATTGAAGATAGGTGATAAGCCAATGTGAGATGGTAGATCAATTCTATAGGCATTGTTGCCACATGTCTTTAGAATCTTGAAAGGGCCAAGCTTTTTCATCATAAGTTGTGTATTTCTCTTTAGGTAGTCTCTCCTTCTTGAGGTGGATCATCACTAAGTCTCCCACCTTGAATTGTAGATCTCTCCTCTTCTTTTCAGCATGGGCTTTATATTTCTCAGTGGTATGCTTCAATTTGGTTTGCACCTGATCATGTATATTCTTCATTACCTCAGCAAAGTCTTCAGCTAGTGCACTTCTTTTATCTATTTCTTTGATATCCTTGAGTTCCAATACTCCTCTAGGGTGAGTGTCATAGACAATCTGGAATGGAGTTAATTCAGTGCTCCGATTTACTGAATCATTGAATGAGAATTATGCTTGTGCTATAATGGTATCCCAAGTGGCTCCATGTTCCTGTGTGAGGCATCTCAGAAGGTTGCCAAGGGATCTATTGATGACTTTTGTCTGACCATCAGACTGTGGATGATATGCAGATGATAGAGAAACATTTGTTCCTAGTTTTCTCCATAATGTCCTCCAAAAGAGACCTAAGAACTTAGGATCCCTATCTGATATGATGGACAATGGAAGTCCATGAAGTCTTACAACCTCTTTGAAGAACAACCCTGCTATGTGAGATGCATCATGAGTTGTCCTACAAGGGATAAAGTGTGCCATTTTTGAAAATTTGTCAACTACAACATAAATGCTATCAAATCCAGACTTGGTCTTTGGAAGACCTAGGACAAAGTCCATACTTACTGAATCCCATGGTTTGGCAGTGATGGGTAAAGGAATGTATAGTCCAGAATTAGATGTGTGTCCTTTGGCTTGTTGGCAAACTGAACAACTCTCCACAAAATTCCTAACATCTATCTGCAATTTTGGCCAGTGGTAAGATAAGATAAGATAAGATAAGATAAGATAAATTATTAATGTCCAACAAGAGACCAACAAGGGTCTAAGGGACTGGGAACATACAGAGAAAAACAACCAACAGTAGGAGCACCAAACGGTGTCCGGGGAAAGAACAATTACAAAAAAGCAGAAAACAGGTAACAAAGAACAAAAGAACAAGGAAGAACGCTTAGAGGCTCATTCCGGGCGAGAAGTAATCGAGCACTGAAGGGTACGATCCGAGACTAGAAGGAGCCCCAGACCGTCCCTGAGTAACACTAATGGTGGAGTGCTGCAGCCGAGTGCGATCTTTACGATCTCTACGAGGTCTCACAAGCCTAGTGTGTCCAGAAGGAGGATCGAGAGGGCGCTTCGTGCCGTGGGCAGGAGATGCCAAAGTGAAAAAGGATGTGATAAGATGATCATATCTCTGGCTGGATGGGAACATAAGCTAGAGGGTGGAATCCTAAAGCCGTGTGGTCTCCCAAAGATAAAGAGAAAGGCACCGCTGATCAGTGTATCTGAAGGAGGCAAGGGAACTTCACTCTCTGAATAGGCAGTAGAATCTCCCTCTGATCTCGTAGTAAATGGGACATCAGAAAATGAAATGTGCCTCAGACTCTATCTCCAACAAGGTGCAAAGGCAGAAAATCCGGTCAGCCCTGTCAATGTGGTGATTTATCTGGATGCGGAGCCGGTGAGAGCCGACTCTAAAAGACCCCAAAGAAATACAGAGAGCGTGACTCCATCGATAGGCCAAGTAAGAAGGACGCACAATGACCCCATCAAGGATCTCCATATAGTGCTCGACATAGGAGGCCATCCTGGGATGAAGCCCTCCAGGAGGGTTGCACCAGGTTGTGGTGATATACTATCTATAGATGTCGAGTCTGACGTGGTCATTCAGCTCCTGCTGGGAGGGGAGGAGGTGGGTGGGAGCATCCAATGAAAACTGAAATGGGGGTATATGATCAATCGACATCCCCACAGAACCCAGCAAGGCAGCGGCCTGGGCGTACCAACAATGAGCTCTACCAGAGGGATCGGCACTAGCAAGGGCCAAAGAAGAGCACTAAGCAAGATAAGGGTAGAATCTCCTAACTAGCTCCAAAGTTTTGTCCACTCCAAAGTGACCAGCTAGGCTTCCACAGTGCTTCTCTTTGATAATGTTCTCCCTCATAGATCCCTTTGGGACACATAAAGAACTCCCTTTGAAAAGAAGACCATCTTGCACAATAAACTCAGATAAATCAGTATGGTACCTATCTGTCATCTCAATGCAAATCTGATAAGCTTCTTTAAAATCTTCATCTTTAACATACATATCCTTCATGGCATGGACCCCAACACTCTCTAACTGGATGGCTTGAGTGGTCAAATGTCTCCTATTGAGAGCATCAACAACTTTGTTCACAACCCCTTTTTTATGCTTGATGGAAAATGTATAAGACTGCAAGAACTCCATCCACTTCACATGTCTGTGATTAAGTTTCTCCTACTTGTTTAGAAAGCTAAGTGCATGGTTATCAATAAAAACAACAAACTCCTTGGGCAATAAATAATGCCTCCACTTCCTAAGTGATTGAATCATTGCATACATTTCAAGATCATAAGTGGAATATTTTTGTTTAGCTTCATTGAGCTTCTCATTGAAAAAAGCAACTGGTCTTCCTTCTTGGCTCAAGACTCCTCCAATGGCTTTGTTGCTTGCATCACATTCAACTGTGAATACCTTGTGAAAGTCTGGTAGGACTAGGATAGGCTGCTCTGCAATCTTCTTCTTTAGCAACTCAAAGGACTCATTAGCTTCATTAGTCCATGAAAATATGCATTTTCTTCCACCTTTAATAGT
>MU227134.1:303636-315759 GCA_018584345.1 Thuja plicata
GACTCATTAGCTTCATTAGTCCATGAAAATATGCATTTTCTTCCACCTTTAATAGTGTTAATAATGGGAGCACATATGCCACTAAAGTTTCTGATGAATTTCCTATAAAAGCTAGATAGGCCATGAAATTTTTTTACCTCTGATGGAGTATTGGGAGGTGGCCAATTGAGGATGGCTTCAACTTTGGTAAGATCCATCTTGATACTGTTTTTGGAGATCGCAAAGCCCAAGAACACAAGTTCTTGAAGAAATACACACTTATCTATATTGATTTTCAACTTCTTCTCATGGAGTTTCCTCATCACCATGTCCAAACGTTTGAGATGTTCTTCCCTGCTCCTGCTAAAGATCAAAATGTCATCAAGGTATACAACAACAAATTTGTTAAAAATAAGGTTTCAATACTTCATTCATCAATCTCATAAAGGTGCTTAGAGCATTGGAAAGGACAAAAGGCATCACAAGCCACTCATAGAGGCCTTCTATAGTCTTAAATGTTGTCTTCCATTCATCTCCCTCTCTGATTCTTATATGATGATAGCCACTTTTGAGATCTATCTTGGAATAGTAACTTGCACCCCCCAAATAGTCCATCAAATCCTCTATTCTAGGCATAGGAAACCTATATTTGATGGTTATCTTGTTGATTTCCCTAGAATTCGTACATAACCTCCATGTGCCTTCTTTCTTGGGTGCTAGGACTGTTGGGACAACACAAGGACTCGCACTCTTCCTAATGAGACCTTTTGACAACAATTCTCTAATCTGTCTTGCTACCATCTTATTTGCTGCCTTATTGGGAAGAGTGGCCCCTGGTATGAAGTCTATACAATGACTTATTTCCCTCTCAGGTGGCAAAGACTCTGGTGTGTTCTCAGCAATGATACCTCTATATTGGTCTAACAGTGCTTTCACTTCTATGGGGCCTACAACCCTAATGGGGATTTGAACTTTGGACTCCTTCAAAGGTGTCTTTTTGGGCCTCACTACTAGGGCATAACAAGGGGTATCCTTCTCCTTTAGTACTTTCGTGAATTCCTTTTCTCCTATGTGCAAGACAGTACTAGTAGCATGTTTTTCTTTCTCACAGTTAGGGAGTGGGTTCATTACATATTCAACACCATCCTTAGTTATAGTACAAACATTGGACTTTCCATCATGCCTAGCATCTACATCATATTGCCAAGGCCTCCCTAATAACAGATGACATGCATCCATCTCTGTAATATCACATAGAACCATGTCTGTATACTCCCCTATTTTGAAATCTACCCAAACTTGTTCATTGATAATGGTTTTCTTTTCTTTTGTCAACCAATAAGCCTTATAAGGAAAAGGATGAGGAATTACATGCAACTTTAGTTTAGTGACTAACTCCCTAGATGCAATATTATCTGTAGAGCCGGAATCAACTATAACCTTGCATACCTTATTGTTCACCTTGCAGCTTGTTCTGAATAATGACTTCCTCTAAGGTGGTTCTGCAGTAGTAGGTACTCTTAGGAGTGTCCTTTGCATCATTAAACATTCTCCTTGCTCTGGATTTGTAGGCCTTGAAGTTGCAGAGTGATAGGAGGATACACTTTGGTTATCATCCTCTTGGGTAAGATGTACTCTTCTATCCCCTCCTTGCCTGTTGGTGCCACTTTTTTCAGGACATCTGAAGGACTGGTGTCCAACTTGATTACATGTAAAACACTTCCCTGTGAAAACACTAGGCCCTCTTCCTCCAAACCTTCCTCTACTATTGGACCTCCTTCCTTTGAAACTGTTTCTATTATTGTGCTCTCCTTCTGACTCATGGTGATTAAACTCCCCTTGACTTCTTTGGAATGGTCCTCTACCATTGAATCTACCTCTTCCCCTGAAGTTATTCCCTCTTCCTCTATTATTTTGTTCTCCCCTTCTCTTCTGCTTTTCTTCAATTTCCAGTGCCATTTGAAAACATTTGTGTACTGTCAGGGTTAAACAGACTCATTTCATCTTGGATATTGTATTTCAATCCATTGATATACCTTGCAAGTTTGTGCTTCTCATTTTCAAGAACTCTTGCCTTCAAGGTCATTTTGTGAAATTCTTCAGTATACCCGCTCACATCAAGGTCCTTCTGCCTAAGATTTTGCAGCTTCTTGTGGAGGGTGATCTCGTAGGCTTCAGGTACAAACCGTTTCTTGACTTCAACTAGCATCTTCTTCCATGTTGAGATAGGATTCCTTCCATCCTCCACTCTTTCATTTTGTAGAAAGTTCCACCAACTCAAGGCAGGACCTCTCATTCTGGATTTTGCAACCTTAACCTTTTGATTCTCAGAGATGTTGTCATACTCACAGTAGATTTCCAAAGCTTCCACCCAATCCATGCATTCTTCATGATCCATTTTCCCACAAAACATGGGCATGTCTGACTTCTGATCTCTTCTTCCAACTCTTTCAAGAGCTTCAAGAAGTTTTAATTGGTCTGTAGGCATGTTTTTTGTCTCATCTTGCTCCTGCTCTTCCTCTTCTTCTTCCTCTTCTTCTTCTCCTTCCTCCTCCTGCATTTGGAGGTCTTTCAACTTCCTTATCTCCTCTTCCATCCTCTTGTTCTTGGCTACTTGTTCCCTGACAATTTTTGCCAATTCCACATTAGTGATTCTAGTGGGGACTTCTTCCTCTAGAGAACTTTCTATTCCCTTAGCCATTCTTCACTCCTTCCAAGATCTTGGCAGGCTATGATACCACCTGATGCAGAAAGCACTGTAAGAAGACCTTAATGGGCCCTAGCTCTTTGATACCTCTTCAAACTTCAAATTTGATTAATCCCACTCCACACAAGTCTTCTTAGGATGTCTACTGACTTGTCTAAGGGGTCAATAGGCTTCCCTTGTTCTCTCTTGGTTCTCCAAATCAAGCTATGGAACAAAGCAATTTCTCCTTTAGGGACATTTTCCCTAAACCATACAATAAGGTGTAAAACTTCACCAGTGGATTCAAAAACTCTTTCCTAAGAGATTGAAGACTCTTAATAGGCCCTAGGGACTAAGAATCCACCACTAAATTTGGTCTTGAAGACCCAAAGTTAGTCAAACCCCAAATAGCCTAGGAATCCTTGTAGCCCTAACCAGTGGGTTTTTGGGACTTAACTTTTTGTGACAGTGGGATCTAGAGGATCTGATTGGGTTTCTAAACACCCTTTATGGATTTTGCAAACCCCCCAAAGCATTAGCACCTCACTCCACTCCTGCACCCCCAAGCTTTCACAAAACACACAGACCTAATTAGCTAGTTTAGGCTTGGTTTGTTAGGCAAGTGATAGAAGGTGGGTTCATGGATGAAATGCAGAGCTCTAGAACCACTCTTGATTCGATCCCACAACACTCATGTAACTCCTGCATGTGATTGTACCGACAGACTAGGCTAGCTAATTACATAGGGATAATTAGCATAGGGCTTGATCTTAAAAATAGGACTAAGAGTGAGAGCATGAGCTTCTGGATTCCTAAAGACCATGATCCTAACTAGCATTTTCCAAGTGGCCTAGGAGATCCACTGGATAAAGCTCTTGTTAGGATCACATCTTTGAGACTGGTCCAGTAGAGCCTTGGTTTCTCAGACAACAACCAAGAAAAATCTATAACTTGTCACTAACTTAACAAAAACACCTCAAATCAACTGGAAAGGTTAGTAGACTCGAGGCATTACAAACTTCTGCAACTTGATCTTCAAAATGAATTCGTACCAGGGCGTACCATGCAAAAATGGCTCAAAACACTCTTCTATTTCCTTGCTCAAACATCAAATTTCGTACACACAATATTCTGACCTTCATGGAAAGCATCCTCTCACCTAATAGCATCCTCCAAGCGTTTCAGAAGCTTCAAAAAGTGGGTGAGCTCGGTTACAAAGAAGTTGTTCATTCTCGAGCAACATTTTGCAAAAGTTGCTCATGCAACTTTGCAAAAAGACAACTTTTGGCAATCATGAAGGAAAGTTGCTAATTTTGGAGAATGTTAAGTTCACCGACCCCAAGGATGTGGGAGAGGGTCAAAACAAGGCAAGAACCTAACTAAGGACTTAAAACAAGACTTCTAACCAAACTTTAAAGACTTTAAACAAACATGGTCTAACTCTAGTTTCAGGAACCTAGGTTTATAACTTCACCTTAGGTCCTTCACCTTACATCAAAGACCCACACAACTACACACACACACGGGTGATCTCAAAGATGCACCTTACTACAAACATGAAAGCAAGAAAAGAGGACTTGTAGGGGGTGCCCTGCACCACATGGCTCTACTTCCATTTGTTGGAATCATTTGTCATTGCACCAAAAGCTCAAACTTTCAATGCCCAATACAAACGTCAGATTTAACCCGATTCACGGGAGGCGGTTAAGTCATATCACGAATCTCCAAGGAGGTGCTGACCACCGAGTTAACAACATGCAACTAGTTGGATGCACCATACCCTAATAAACAAAGGTCAAAAGGCAAGTATTACATAAACTTGATCGAAGAGATTCTCCTCAATTGTTGCATCTAAGCCTAAGGTTATTCCACTAGGGAATTTTCCAAATTTTAACAATATATAAACAAATCTCTGAAGAATCAACTAGTAAAGTGGTAATAGCAATAACCATCCGAGTATTAGCCCTGCAAAATTCGGTAGAACCTTGGGCAATAAAACCTGCCTGTTGTGTGCTTGTATAAAGTAGGATGTAGGTTAGATGCTTATCAGCTGGGCCTAAAGCTTAACTCATCGCCTTCATTACCCCTTTAAAAACCTTGACAACCCTGAGTTATAATTAGACATTCGAAGCATTTTAATTCTCATCCTTTGGTTCCTCATTTGTACCCCTTGGGATGAACCACAGTGAGTACCTCCACTATAAATTGTTCAATTTTTCTCACTCTTACTCTGACCAGATTTGTATTTTACGACAATACGACGAGGTTCAAACCGGTAACATGTTTAATGAGGCTCTAGAGGAGATGTGGGAATTTCTTTCAGCAAGCCAGATTTAAGGTTGTAACAATGCATGCCTACAGAACTTGGATCACAAAATGCACCTCCTCCTGGTTTGACCAAGCAATCAGGTAGGGAAAACACTCTTGCCAGGTAAATAGAGGTAAAAAGAATGGGCTTTCAGTGACAGTCAATATGCCCTTCTGAATCAAAAGCATTTTGAGGAACACAAATCAGAGAATTCATTTATCCACAGATAGATGCACATTCAATGAGCTGTTCGAAAAATCAAGTTCGTTAATAATGTGAAGTTAGAGAAAATGCCCTTCTATGCATCTTTAAAAATAAACACATTGTTCACTATTATTCTTGCTTTTAGCAGAACTTGTGTGATAGATTATTTCATCATTTAAAATTTGATGTCGTGTTGGTTTATATCCACCGCATATATAAATCTGTCTCATAGTCAGAAAATAGATTGAAGGCTGCTAGTCGCTGATAGGATTCCTCCACACTTTGAATACTTGCTATGTTAACAAAAGGCGTGGTATTCCTCCATGAAATCCAAAATAACAATTACGCTTTTAAATGGGCATACATATTTCTTCAAGTTGACATCATATGATTTTTCAATGTATTTTGTTGCACTTGAGAGGTCATTGTATCTATCCGTGCTTTTTAGAAAGTAGAAAAAATATGATTTTCCATGAGACGTAAAACAAATGCATGCGATTTGCTTCAAGACATACCACTGGAGTATAATTTCAAAATATCCCCAATCCTTTTACAAGATTCTTGCAATGATGACAAGATTGCATTGCATATAATCAGCACAATCCTCCACTTTCATCGCAAATATGAATGTTCCGTAGAAGCACTCAACCTATTTCCTCCGTAACATGACTATTATATTACAATGATTAGCAGTGTATCAAGTTTGTAAATAAATGAGCTTTCCAGAATGCTTGCAGCAATGGAGAACCAAATCTTTCCAAGAAGCAGACATAGCCATAATGCAATTCAATTGAGTGCAGCTTATGAAAACTGCTTCAGTTTAAACATCCTTCCTCTCAAATACATGCCAACACAACATGCTACAGTGTTGAGGAAGCTAAGTACAATTACATAGTATTATCAAATGAGGGTTTCTGGAAACAAGAGAGATGCTATCAAATTTGTCAGGGACAGAAGCTTGTTATTTTATGTTAAGGAAGTTTTGTACAAGAGAATTAGAATTACCATTGGTCTATGCAGAACATTTGACCAAGAATTCAGATCAGCTAGGATATGTTCATTCCTAGTGCTTCTTACTCGTAATTTGAAATTAGACATTTCTGGCCTTAAGCTTGGCCTCTGGGGGAGGTTGATGCATCTTCTTTGGACTTGGTGGATGATGAGAGAATTTTCGAACAGAGAATTTAAAGATCGGAATGAAAAGAATATAGAGCACCATGAAAATGAAGGGTGCTGTCACTAGCCAGCCAATCAGCTGCCAATAAAAACATAAAGTTCGTCAGCATCTTGTCATCACACCATAACTTAAGGTGAAGCTTCTGTAACTTGACAAGCCAGACAAACACATTACCGCATGCATGACTCCAAGAAGAACTTCATGCGAAGCCTGACCAGTGATGACCTTTTTGATGGCATCTGAAGTCAAGGGCAAATGGGCTCCGCCAGTAATAACTTCACCAACACGCAAGAAGGGTATCACCAAACTACATGGCAAGTCATAGATTAATGTCATCAAGTAAATTGTTTGAGTTCAGATATTATCCAGTTTTGCACTAACAAGAAAAGGTAAATAAGAAAAATTGGAAGGAATACATGCCCCAGTTAGGATGGGAATGGATGCTACAAAAGAAAATATACCTCACCTTAACTCTATGGGTGTGGCAATAAAGTTGGCAAGCATCAGGGTAGGTGCCTGAATAGTGGAGCCAAGCAAAGTTACAGCAATCCCGCATAGTAGCACAGTTACTCCTGATATAGAAAAGGAAGTTTATCATTTAATATAGGTACAATATAATACCTCCAAAGCTCAATTCCTCTACCTCAAGGATTCAACATGAATGGCATAAGCTGCTATAAACAATGGGATTGACAAAGAGGTTTCATATCGCCTACATTATACTCACAAAAAAATTCAATGCTAATCCGTATACTAAACCTGAATAATGTGCAGGTAATCCAAATTCACAAGAAACATGGGATATTGAACTCAAACTGTAAATGCAGGGTTTTCAATTGTTTGATAATGACTACAATAGAAAATGCAGGGCATTATATTTTTAAGATGCCTGGCCATTGAAAAAGTAATGTTAGTGACACGAACATTTTAATTCTGCCTATGGCCAAATATTAATTTGCTCAAAACTTTCATCTTAAAAACACATTTAAACATGTTTCAAGACCTCATTGTTTGCCAACATGTTGAAAACTAGCATTGTTGTCCCCTATGTATTCCCTAAAAGGACAACACGGGCTAGGAAAGCAATTGCAAACCAATCATGATAATTTAAAAAGTTACCAAATCTCATTAAGGCTGAATATATTAACAGTATCTAAAATTGGCCAGATACACAAAAGGGCATACACAAAAGGGCATTTAGTGCCCTGCGGAGTGCTCAAGATTGCGAAGCTTGTGCAGCTCTTTTTATGATTTTATCTTCTTTATTTTGGAAGATGGATAGTGTATTAAATGTCTAGAAATTGCAATTATCTGGGAGGCTTAAAGACAGAAAGGTCTTCCTTTGTGATTTTGTTGGAAGTTTTGCGCAAACCCTCTTCAAATGTCATGCACAGGACAGAATAAATGGTTCTTCCCATTTATTGAAACATGTCCTTTGTTAGAAGAAGTTGCACGGAAGAACATGGAATTTGTTTTAGCTTAGACCCAAGTCTGTGGGGGTATCCTTCCTGCCAAAACCACCCAGGCACTAGCACCCAGTCTCATCTCTTTTCTAGGCATGCCACCGGAACGGAGCAGACAACAGCTAGAGACCCTGGTGGTTAGAGCTTAGTAATAATGAAACAAGTCTCATGTCTTTTCTTAGTATGTCTTTTTAAATGGGGCAGACATCAGCTAGAGTAGAACCCTAAAGGGGTAGTATGAAATTCCACCAATCTCATCGACGAGGCAGGTCTCATTGACTAAAGGTGCACAAATTTCGACAGTATTCTTAGCATTTAAATAAACTTGAATTGTGAAGAAAACATTTCAATGCTCTTGACTGTACAAATACTCTGAATCTGATTGTGTCACTTACCACAAATGGGAAATATGCCCAAGGTAAGACCAAGTGCTGCTGAGAGAGCTAACTGCTTTGGCTCTACGCCCCTGCCACATAATGAAATTTACATCAGTGTAACCCAGCGTAAGACAAAATTACAATCAGATCATCTGTGCAATCTAATTTAATATTCTGAATGTCTATAAAATCAATGTGGACAGACAATAGGACAACAAAAGTAATATAATAGACATTCCAATTCCTAATCTAGCAAAGGGTATTGGCAAAGGAAAGGACTTGGGTTCTTTATATCAGGTCGGAACCAATGAAAATGGACTCACCCACAACTGTGTTGATTTAAATTGAACCCATAGCCTCAACAACAAAATAACATTGCAAGAGTAAATTACCAACTCATGAACTACAGAGTAATCTGACAGAAACTTGGTTACTGGAACCAAAGATCTGCAAGTGTTAGTTTAACTTATGAATCACAGTTCCCTTACCAGTTATAAAGTATTATGATATTAAGCACCAGCTAGTACATGAACCTTGGTAACAAACATCTGCAAAGGTTTATAGTTTAAATTAAAAAAGAATCACAGTTCCTTACCCGTTATAAAGTATAATGATATCAGGCACCAGCTAGTACATGAAATTATAAATCAAGACAAAACAAAAAAAAACTAGGAGAATATATTTTAATTTTGGACACTGATAGGACCAATAATTTAAGCCAAAGTTAATACACTGATAATCCTGTAGATCAAATTGAATTTATCGTTGAGGTTAGTAAAGATCAAATCATTTAATCTTATCTCTATCCTCCTGTCTAACCATATTTATCTTCATATAGTTCTGTTGGCTTGAGCTAATAAGTATCAAACTAAATACATATTTTCTGTCCAGAAAGACCTTGCAATTTGAAAAAATCATGCTCACATCTCAAACAAAACCAAAATTCGTTAGCATTCAATTTGTTTGCCCTACTTCTCGCGCACACAGAATTACAAACCCCACGAGATTCTAGGGAACTGCAGAGTGCAGACAGATAACTACTTAAATCCATTTGGAATCCACCCTAATCGTCAAAAATTGCATTTTAATTTATTTTAACAAAAAAATCCAAATACAAGTAATCAGCAAATTGAAAACCACCCTAATCCTCAAATCTTGCACGAATATCCATAATTTGAATTAAAGTACAGAGCCAAAAACCATAAAGAATACCCGTATCTTGTTCAATGTATTTTCCAATGGAAATCCACAATAACTCTCAAACCGTGCTTTCCTATCCATGATTTGAATAAATACTCAAAAATACAAGAACGAAAAATCGTATTCGAATTTAGTTCTTGTAAATATAATCACTAATCGAAATCGACCCTAATCCTCAAACCCTTCATTATCATTTATGATTCATACGAAAATCCAAATACAAAAGCCACAATATGTACCCAAATATAATCATCAATTGAGAGCCATCCTAATCCCCAAATCTTCTTTACCATCAAGGACTTGAATTAAAAACCAAATACAAACACCACCAAAGGTTTCTAGATTTGTTACCTTTATCATAGTCACCAATAAAATCTACTCTAATCCCCAAGCCTTGCATTACAATCCAAGATCTGAACAAACATCCAAATACAAGAACCACAAATGGTTTCCGAACTCGGTAGCATCTCCAAAATAATCACCAATTATGATCCCCAATAATCTCAAACTATGTATTGTAACCAATCATCCATAGCACATACAACCACCTAAATATAAAAACTTCAAAGGAAATGCAAAGTTGGCATATTTTCAGTGCAATAACCCCAATTGAAACTCTTCCCGATTTTCAAATCATACATTTCAATCCGCAATTTGAATAAAGGCCCAAATGCAAGAGCTGTAAAGAAAATTCAAAATTGGTGGCTTTTTTGATAAAAACACCCAGTGGAATCCACCCTAAACCAGTAAAATCATTGACTTAAATAAAAACGCAACTAAGAATCCTGAAGGCTATCCAAATTTGATACCATTCCCTATGCAACAAATCAATTGAAATCCACCCCAATCGTGCATCACTGTGCATGATTTGGAGACCCACATATAGAAACCTCAAAGGGCATCCAAATTAGCTTACATTTTTCTATCACCAATTGTAATCCATCCCAATTTTTAAACATTGCATTACTACCCAGATTTGAAAACAAGCCCAAAGGAAAAAGAACCAAAAGGGTGTCTGAATCTGTACCTTTTGAGTATAACAATAAGTGGATCGATGATCTTCAGACGAATCCAACCACCCAATCCAGCTCTAGTGCCAGTCATTTCTTCACCAGGTACCGAAATCGCCTCCTCCTGAAGTGTCTGCAATCGTTCAATTGCACCGTAAAAGCTCGGAATTGACACTACTAAACGCCTGCTTTCTAAACATAGAAAAACATTGCAGAGAGAACATAACACAAAAAGACAAACCACCTTGGCTGTTGGGAAAAATGCCTGTCAGATATATTTAATGAACAAACCTACATCATTTTGCTTGGCTTGGGATTTTTCCATTTCAATTGTTAATTTCTTTCCCAGGGATTTGTTCACCGCCATGATTTTGGGGCAGCCTGCTAGAAGGCTTTTATTCTCGTGGGTATCTAGGATTACTTCGCTTGCAAAGCTTGATTACCCTTTGGGTGTCCAGCTCCTTATTGATTGTTGTGTATAATCAAAGATTTAGGTCAAGAACTTAAATAACTACATTTGATCTTTTCCATTATTATTAAATATTAAACAATCTTAACGGTTTGATGCTATAATGCCTATCGTGGAAAGTTTCTAACCAGTAACTTACAAATAGTGATTCATATATTGGATTTAGCTTGGTTGCAGACAGGGATGTAAAGGACAGCGCTGCATTTGATTACGCCATCTGTTCTCTAAAATATCTTCAAGATTATCGAGAACGTTTCCGACAACTCCAATTGTTTGTGGGAAAATCAGAGAAGAAGATTGCAATATATGTTACAAATGAATTTAGGTGCTTCATGGTTGGTGGGCATGTGACCGTTTGAAGTGCCAAAGTTATCCGTGTACGGAACCATAAACAAATATCTTAATAATTGGTAGATTATACAACTTGCAATCTTATCCTTGCTACGTTAGCTAGCTAGGTACCTGTGTAAAAATATGGTTTTATGATTAAAATGTTATACCTTTTTTTTCATTTAATAAATCAATTCATGATCACAGGTGTGGGTGAAGGATATTAGGAAAGGAAGTGATGACATTAAAAACCCTCGTTTCTTAGGAGGAAAAGAAAGAGGCTCTTAGGGCAGGTCTCCATGAAGCTTATTTTGGCTAGCAGCCGCTGTTGAAATTTTTTAGGAGCAAATTGTGGAGCTAGTGGCCCCATGATTATTATATTTTACTGCTTAATTTTTAGCAGCCATCATAAATAGCAAGTTTGAATGAAATTATTAATAATAAAATTTAAAACTAGAATTTAGAGAGAAAATGTAGGAGAAAAAAAGAGGAGGGAAAGAAATATGTGGAACCACCTAACATTTTTTCAATAAGCAGTTGCTGCTTATTTTCAACCCCCCCTTTTTTTCGCTTAAATTTAAGCAGAAAATGCACTTAAGCAGCCGCATAGGGACATGGGAT
This sequence comes from Thuja plicata, assembly GCA_018584345.1. Taxonomy (NCBI): domain Eukaryota; kingdom Viridiplantae; phylum Streptophyta; class Pinopsida; order Cupressales; family Cupressaceae; genus Thuja; species Thuja plicata. The sequence continues at coordinate 315,461 of MU227134.1, forward strand.
TAAGGTCGACACTCTAGCCGCCTCTAGTTTATAGCCTTCTCTAAATACAGAAATACCTTCGGGTTAGAAGTATTATAAATTAATACTTTACATGTTTCCCTTTCCTTGTACATATCCTTAGTGATAAATATAGAGTTATTACTCAACCTATTTAGAGTTATATTTAGACTATAGGTTGAGTAATAACTCTATATTTATCACTAAGGATATCTACAAGGAAAGGGAAACAGGTAAAGTATTAATTTATAATACTTCTAACTCGAAGGTATTTCTGTATTTAGAGAAGGCTATAAACTAGA
>MU227134.1:315985-336189 GCA_018584345.1 Thuja plicata
TATATATATATATATATTCTTCTATTCATAAAGAGATATTTTAATATTGTCACGGTTTAGTCTTAATTCAAGCCGGATTCTATATGACTTTTCTTACATATTAACACACACATACACACACATATGTGTATGTGTGTATGTATGTATGTACATACATATACATACATACATACATATATATTATATTATATATATGTATATATACATGTATATACATATGTGTACATGTATGTATGTATCTATATGTATATGTATGTATATATATGTACAATTTTATATATATAGACACACACACACACAGTGTCATTGTTATATCTTCATACATAGGAAACAATAGCAATATAGATCTATTAATTCTCCTAAAAGTCATTATATATATCGGTAGTGTTCTTTAAAATGCACTTACTAACGTTCACTTTATTTATCCTTATTCTCCGACACTTAAAGGTTTTCTCAAAGCCTTTCCCATATACTTCTTATGATAGTTGAGGATTTGATAAGGTATCTTAGATATCCCGAATCAGTTTGGTTAAGCTTTTAGGCCGGCTTAGGTTTATTATGATAGTGAGCATGATTTTTAGGCCATAGAGATCTAGTATTGATTTTACCGTAATCATTTTGAAACTATATAAAGGTTTTTGTAATAAGAAGTTTGTGCCAACATGATTAATACGAACAACTAGGCACTTATTGATATTTATTTCGGCAAAAGCTCGCACTAATTATGTGTTGGCAAGTGGCTCATTTAGGAGTGTATAACAGTTGTCATTTATGGCAACACTAACAGTTATGTATGGTCGCCAAGGAGTGGAACACAATTTTGGTGCTAAGGTTTTTTGTAAAATGACTAAGTCCAGGAAGCAGTTTACTGAGTACAGAAGTACAGTTTTGGGCAGCGAGCACTATATATGATGAACTATGTCATGCAAGTTTAGAGGAAGGTATCTTGGGATATGGTAGACCTTCAGCTAAGGTCGCTTGTGTTTTAGAGTTCAAAGATGAAAGTTACAGATGATTGAAGTCATGCGAAGATAATGTAGCAGCGAGATAGAGCAATTGAACAGGTGATGATTGAAGGAGTGTAACGTGGAATCTAATCGTGCTAATTTGGATTAGGTCTTACCCTAATTTTGGTAATGTATGATCATCGACTTTGTATTTGATTTTTGGATAAGAGTTGATCACATTTTGTGTGTTGGATGACATCATATTTGGGTACTACTGATGTTGTTGGTATTCATGTTTTGTTACTAATGTCAGCATATGTTTTTGTGGGGTGAACATACTAGTTATTACTATTGTATGATGACTGACAGAAGTGTACGGACACTGTACAGATGAATCAGAACGATCAAAGATAAGGATATGAAGAAGGATGTGTGATGATCTTATAACTAAGGTCGCTTGGCTTAATAATGCATATTGGAGATGTTACAAATATTTTAGAGAAGACTAGCTTCTGGACTGTGACAGTGATGCTTGACAACGTAGGTCTCTGTGTTTTGGGTATATCTTACAAGCGAAGATGATTCAAGTTTTGCGAGCTTAAGGGGTGACAGAAGACATATTGAGGAATATTCGTTGTTGATTGATAGTCATGAGATTTTTGGTGACGTCAGTTGTGGTGTGTATTCTGAAGAAGACCTATTTGGGGCCGACTTTAGAGATGTAGTGTGTATTATGGATTATGAGCATGGATTGCGGATCTTGGAGTATATCTGATGTATTGCAATTGATGTTTACTTGTTTTAGGTACCTTGTGTATCTTAGCAAGGGGTTAAATAATTATTTGTATATTGGGAAAGCTTAATTGGCCGACCTAATCAATTATTGTAATAGGGTATATATGAGGGATCTTTTCTTTTGAAAAGATGTAGTGATAGAGATATGATGAGAAGGTAATTGAAAGACAGAGAAATGTGGAAGCTGTGAAGCTTGATTGGCTGCTGGATGTAGAGCAAAGTTTGTTTATCAAAACTGACCAAGGAAAGACAGTTACCATCAGACAGTTCACTGGATTGTATATTTCCTATATACACTTGTTCGGATTGTTAATCCTTGAGGGTGGCCTTAACCTTCTTTGCGCAGTGAACCCACTGTTACTCTTGACTCCTAACATGGTTTGTCCTTTAACATGAACTATGTACTTTAATATTGTAATAAGCTCCTAACATGGCTAAATATTTTAACAGGGATACTATACTCTCAGTACATCATTTGTGGGTGCTAATTCCCACCGGGGTTTCACCTTTAATAGGGTTTCCTCAACAACAAGGATTGTGTTATTATGTTTGCATTTATTGTGTTATCATTTGCATTGAAGTTTTTTTTTATAAAGTTTAAAGTTTAATATTCTATATCACAACTAATTCATCCCCCCCCCTCTCAGTTGTGCTTGTGGACTGTTATTCCTAACATTGTGATGTATTTGGGAGTCGAATGAGTATGAGATAAAGTGTATACATATGAAAAGGTTTTGAGAAGCGAAGTATAAGGGTAATCAAAATAACTTATCTAATCATTATTTGAAGAGGAGAATTGAAGAAGAGAAGTGATTTGAGAAAGAAGAACTAAAGAAGCTAGGGCATTTGTGATTGATTAAAGCATGAATTCACAGATTTAGCGAACAAGGGTATTTAGATTACTTACGATCATTTGAACATGGATACTCCTATGATTTTTGATGTAAATGAGAGGCATAGATACAAATTCAAGAAGCATCCTTGCAAATCAACTGAGGATGACCTTGAAGGCGCATTTTCTCAAATGCCCTACGAAGTTCTACATGTCGAGGCTATTAGGGCATATATCCACTGTAAGTATGAGTCTCTAGGAGACTTTGAGATCTACAAGGAAATGAAAGACATGATTAAAGAGGATGAAAAATGGAAGGATGAGTTCGCTCATCTTGAGAATCTCAGTGTGATGAAAATGATAGAAATGCATGAGTTTGACGAAGAAGAATGGTTTAAGATTGTGTTGAGTAGAGTGCATGACCAATTCATTTGGATTGGTGAGCAACCTGTAAAGATTTGTAGTGAGTTGATCCTTGACATTACTAGTTTGGATAACTCTGGATTCATCCCTATAGAATACAAGAATACCAAGAAACAAGTGGAAACCCTAACCACTCTAAATGGGATAAGTGATCGATGACAGTGGTCGACGTCTTCCAACAAGATGTTAGATTAGTTGTGATGATATTGGGATACAAACCTCATTATAGAACCCAACCAAATTCTGTATCTGCTCGTGTTATAATGATGGCGAATAAGATGGTGAAGGAGAAAGTAAAGTATAACCTTTGAAAAATTCTAGCACAACAATTCATGGAGATTGTAAGGGAGATTAAGAGAGACAAATCCAAGGCATTCATATTTGGATTATTGTTGATATATGTATATACACGTTATGCATAAATTCCTTGGTATGCACCCAAGATCTTGGAGAGACAATGAACTTACTGGATTACAAGTATCAAACAACTATAGGAGACATAATAGTGACTGGGTAGATGGAGAATTATTCGATATGATCAAAATCTTTCAGAGATAAATGAAAGAAACAAAGAGGATACCAAAGGAAATGGTAGAGAAATACAAGGATACAATATGTTTCATGGTTGAAACTGATTATGTTTTCTTTGAGGCAGTGGACCCTAGAGTAAAATTATATTACCCTATGGGGTATGAGGGTAGTTCAGAGATCTTAACAATTCAAGTTGAGTATATATTATCTTCAGAGATTGATCCATCAAAAGAGAGATGGGGTACTTATGAAGAAAAATATTTTAATATTAGAGAGGAACAAACAAGAACAACTAGGATAGAAATTGAGAATGTTGTAGATGATCTAGCAGAAAAGGTTGGTAACTCTAGAGAAGAGATGAAGGAAATAAGGAGAAATATGACTTAAAGTGCATCTGGAGTGGCGAGCTTTGCTCCTGCAGCTCTTCCACCTCCAGAAACTGAGAAAACTTCTAGTCCACCCCCTACTATGGTAGAAGTGCCTATGGAGACATCACAGATAATGGAAGCGGAAGATACCCTTGTGAAGAGGAAAGGGTACTCACCACCAAAGAGATAGATAACGGAAGTGCAAAAGGAAAAAGAAGAAAAGGAAGTTGAAGTAAATAAGGTAGAAGAGAAGAAAATAGAGACCAGACAACTATCAAAACCAAATCTCAAGATGTTGGCGAAGAAAATCATAGATCAGGGAAAACTCAATCAACTACCTAAATACTATGATAGGTATGATGACAAAGATAAGACTCGGATTCAAGACTTTTTCATAGATCATATGTTTGCATTTAAGAAGAACCTAATTGAAATGGAAGGTAGTATCCCGAAGGAACTTTAGAAATAGGAGATTAGGAAACAATTAGCACTAACTGAAGATGAATAGATTAGAGTGAAAGTTATTGAGGACATGTTGCCAGTCATGTCTTATGATGAACATGAAAGAATTCTAAAAGAAATGAAACCACTATTAATAACTAAAGCAAGATTTATAAAGATAATGGGAAGGAAGTATGATGAGGTTATTGAGGATACACACGAGGTCATTGACAAGATCCTAATGGAAACTAAACCTGAGAAGACTTCACCTCCTAAACCTAAGGCTACTAAGCCTAAATCTATCCTAAGGGGAAAATCATCCAAGCATACATTAATCAACATTGATTCACCTAAGGATGGAGAAGATGATAGTCAGTTTGTCAGTACAGTAAAACAACCTGATTTCTTTGTTGTTAGTGTGCTTGTGACTTTGGAAACCTCATTGGATACTAATGACCCTATTGAAGGGAATATTGATACTATACCTAATGTTGATAGAAGTGATGGAAAAGATATAGAGAAACCTACTCAGGAAGAGCCCTCTAAAAGTGGAAAGCAATAGGGCATTGTTGAGGCTGAGAAGAAACCTGAGATTAAGTTTGATGTAAAACAAGAAACAATTTCACATTTTTCTGCAACCTTATTATTGGCAAGTGGAGACAAAACATTGAATACTGATGTGGAGAGCATGGACAAAGATGATTTAATGAAGCTATCCTACATAGCATTTGCTAAAGAAAAAGAGATATCAAAGCAGAAAAATGAGAAGAAGTCAAGGGTACTGGAAAGGGAAGTTGATACTATCAACAAACTCGTACCTATACCTTTTACTCTCCAAGGAAAGGATACAACAGAGAATCTGAACACAACATTAGATGACTTTGATAGACACTTTGAGTCTCTGGAGAAGATTGCAGAAGCAAAAGCTGAGAAGACATTTTTGGTGAAGAAGCTAAAGGAAGTATGCAAGTCTATTGCATAGGACTTGGGCATACTGGGCAATATTATTTCTAAAGAGAAGGCTTGTGTGGCACATGGAAGGAATTTATAGAGTTATTATATAAATCCTATCAGACACCTTCAGAACATTGAGGACATTATTGCACATGACAAGAAGACACTAGACAAGGTGATACATAGATGTGAGACCTCCTCACACACTATTTTAAAGCTAGATAAAGAAGTGTCCAGACTCTTGGACAAGATAAGTGTGTTGGAAATAGAGAAAGTGAGAGTCATGGGAGATTTGGTGTGCTGAAGAGTTTGATCACTCCTAAGCTATAAATTCTTGAGATACACCTTTTTGACATGGAGAAAATAACAAAGGCCCTCATAGAAAACATGTCTACTAAGTTGAAATGAGTAGAGACATCATCATTTGTGCTTAAAGGAATGATCCATGTGGGTCAGATTTTGGTAAAGACTTGGACTAAAGAGGCAAAGATCTTGGAAAGTTCTTTCCAAGATGTACTACACGTGGTCTAAAATTTTTGGTGAGCAGCTGTACAATTTTTCTATATATACTACATTTGTGTGTACACCTTTTTCATTGATGTCAAAGGGGGAGAAGTAGATATGAAAAATGTATAGATGAAAGATAGAAAAGATAAATTGGGAGTAGAAAAGATAATGTACTTAGTCATTATTTTGGTATTGAGCACTTATTAATTTTTTACTAAGTGTTGCCATCAATGCCAGAGAGAGAGATTGTTGGCAAGTGGCTCATTCAAGAGTGTATAAGGGTTTCCATTTATTGAAACACTAACATTTATGTATGTTCACTTGGAGTGGAACACAATTTTGGTGCTAAGGTTTTGTAAAAATGACAAGTCCAAGAAGGATTTTATTGAGTATAGGAGTATAGTTTTGGGAAGTGAGCACTATATATGATGAACTATGTCATGCGAGCTTAGAGGAAGGTATTTTGGGACATGGTAGACCTTCAGTTAAGGTCGCTTGAATTTTGGAGTTCAGAGATGAAATTTATAGATGATTGAAGTCGTGCGAAGACAATGTAGCAGCGGGACAGAGCAGTTGAACAGTCATGATTGAAGGAGTGTAACATGGAATCCAATTATAATAAGTTGGATTTGGATTAGGTATTACCCTAATTTTGGTAATGTATGACCATCGAATTTGTATTTGATTTTTAGATAAGATTTGATCACGTTTTGTGATGTATTTGAGAGCCGACTGAGTATGAGATAAAGTATATATATGAAAAGGTTTTGAGAAGTGAAGTATGGATATTGTATGATCGGATGAATGGATGCATTGTGATATTAGAATCATATAGAAGGTGATGCGAGCTAAAAATGGAACTACTTAAGCATAGAAGATTCTTGTATAAGTTCATTTTGACAAGGCATTGTAATAGAGACAAATTTATGATTGTAAGAGCAGTGTGCTTAATGTATACCCCTAACAGGGTTTTGTATTGCTTTAACATGGAAATGTACTAATGTAATATTTAGCTCCTAACATGGCTAGGTCTCCTAACGGGGACACAATACTTTTAGTGCATATTTGTGGGTATCATTCCCACCAGGGTTTTCCCTTGGCCTAGGTTTCCTCATGAACAAAATCTGGTGTTATGAGTTGTGTATTTTTTATTTCAGTAATTATTTGGTTAAGTTGGAAATTGCTAAGTTTATTTTTAAAGTGTTGTAATACTGATTCACCCCCCTCTCAGTGTTACTTAATCCTAACATTATGGGTATTTGAAGAGCCAAAGCGAGTAGTTTTTTGTAAATGTATTTGCCATAGAAAAAGAAAAAGGGTGCTAAGATGGGTCACACACACATCTGTATGAAAGCATGGAAGACAAAATTGTCATTTTGGGGAGATATAATAGACTTAAAGTTGAGTAAGATGATGAAGGAAAAACATAGCTTGATTATTAGGGTGGTGTTGAGGATAGTAGTTAAAGGGTTTTCCATGCTAGAATACCACCCTAAGAACAATACAAAGGTAATTTCTATGTTTGTGGAAAAAATATTACATGTGGATAGGCATAAGGCTTCTATTAGGGACTTGTGTTTCAGTCTATTTGAGAATTTTCTCTTGAAAAAATTAGAAGCTATTTTGGAGAACATAGATGATAATCTATGCATACCGAAAAGGATTGACTATGGAGTAAGGGAGCATCCTATTAGATTTGAACTCATTATGATTATAGAAAATGAGGAAACATTTGCAAAAATATTGCCCACTATTAGAAGGAATTGGATTTTTCTTTTAGGCATCATGTATGTATGTGTCTGGGAGGAGTGGAAAGGGTTAAAATGGTTTATGGAGGCTGAAAAAGTGGATCATGGTGATGAGGAAGATGAGGAATGCAACTAGAGTGTGATGGTGCCTAAAACCCAAGGAAATGAATCTATATAGTTGTAATAGGGGATGTTTTTTTTCTTTAAGGTGATGCAGAGAGTCTTGGATCTTTTGATTCAAATGTCTTCACTAGAGGTTTACCTAGGATCTTTGAGCCATCCAATGGTTCTTTCCTTTCTTCTCCTTCTCACCTTCCCAAGGTTTCCAAGGACTTGCCTTGGGGATCCTCCCAAGGCATTTACCTCAAAAAAATCCCCCAATTAGCCAAGGAGTTCCAAACTCTTTCTCTAGAGCCTTCCTTTGCACTTCCTCAAGCAAGCACCCAAACTCTTGCAGGTAGGATCTTCCCATAGTCTTGCAGAAAGTCATATGTGGATGTGACTCACCTTATTTCCACTAATTCTCATGCTCCTATGTCATTTTTTTCATCTCTAAGAACTCCTCCGATCGATCTTGTAGAAAACAGTCCTAGAAGAGACCTAATTGCATTAGCCCTAATCCTTGGGTGTTTGATATGTCGTCCCCAAAATTCCCAAACAAACATAACAAATAAATTGAAAGTGAAGAGATGGAAGGAGAGGGAGCTAGAGAGAAAGGGCGGGCAGGAGGGAATTTGAATTCTCGCGATGGCGGGAAATGTGATGCTGGAGGAAACCTGGCATCTGCTGTTGCAAGCGATCAGCAGGTTGTGGGAGGATCAACAGAGGAGGGATCCACAAAAGATTCAGATGATGTCAAGGATCCTCCTTTCCAAGATGGTGGGATAGGAGAAAGCTCAACTAAAGGTGCCTTGACTGATCAAAATGATCACACCTCAAACATGAATCTTGTCAAAGGAAGCTGGTCGTCGTTATTTGGGATCAAACCGTCAAGAAAATCTTCTTTTCCAAAAATCACCAATATCTCGGATACCAGCAAGGGCTTTTTCGGCATAATAATCCCTGATCCCCTTGTGGATAATATTGTTTCCTCAATGACTCTTACTCTGGTTGGTAAGTTCACAGGGACAAGACCTAATATTGAGCTTGTTAGGGAGTTTACTTATCGTAAATGGAAACTCAAGGGACAAGTAGATATAGCAGCAATGCCAAAGGGGTTTTTTTCTTTTGTATTCTCAAATATGGAAGATTTATCAAAAGTGCTATGTGGAGGACCTTGGATGTTTGGTGAATCATCATTGGCTCTTCAAAAATGGGTTACAAATCTGGATCTAAATGCAGAGATATTTGATGCTGCCCCTGTTTGGGTGAGATTACCCAGCCTCCCAATGGAATACTGGCATGAGGATGTTTTTGTTGGTCTTGTGAGTGCGTTTGGGGAGCTGCTTTTGATTGATCTGATCACTACCGCCAAATCTAGATTAGTCTATGCCAGAATTTGTGTGAACATACACCATAAGACGGATCTTCTAGAGGTCATCACTATCAACTCCAAACTAGGTAAGTACATCCAATTTGTTGAATATGAATCGCTTCCCTTTGCTTGTTTTTCCTGCAAAAAAGTTGGTCATTGGGCTAAACACTGCCCGCTTAAAAAATCTAAAGAAAAAGATGAATAGAAAAGGGAACCTAAAAAAGTATGGAAACAGAAAAAATACCTCTGTAAGATCTTTAGATAATTTTGATCATGCTCATTAGGAGAACAGTACAGAGAGGGTGAATAGTGATGAGTCTGAGGTTAAAAAACTACCAGCAAACCAAACTAATCTGGATCAACCTAGTAATGAATCAGAGGCAATTTTGCAAATGGAAAACCAAATCACTTTGAATAAACAAAATGGGTTTGAAGAAGTTATCATTATTGACTCTTGCCAAGAACAGGGTCATCCTAAGATGAAGGGATTAGAAGATTCTAATAATGCAACCATTTTGATTGGCTCAGAAGAATTACCACCTTCTACTGTTGTGTCTCCCATTGCTGATGAAGGAATTATTGGGGAACTTGATCTCAATAGAAATTCTTCAGAAGACAGTGAGGATGACTCTCTATCCCCTATTGCAGATATGTGGAGAGAAGATAACCTAGAGACAATCTTGAGTTCAGAGACAAAAGTGGTCATCCAAGAAGCTCCTTGGTCACAGGTAAAGAATAATAAAATTTGCAACAAATCTTCAGGAAAAAAATGAGACCAAAACAATAGTAATTCATGTGAATCAGCTAAAAAACAAGAAAATCATAATCAAGGGAGAGTTCAAACCAGAAGACAAATGAAGGCTGATGTTGGCACTCCTAAGAGTAAGAAAGGAAGGGAATCACAAAAGAAGAAAAGAGAGCACGAAGCAAAACAAAATATAGCAGTTGGAAAACAATGTACCATCCCTGAAATATGTTCTCCATGTCTTTAAAATGAAAGTCACCTCTTGGAATATAAGAGGGCTTAATAGCCTCCATAAACAGGATGTTCTTAGGAATATGGTTAGAGATAGGAAACTGGATATTCTTCTTATTCAAGAAACTAAAATGACTAAAGAGAAACTGGAAATATTGCATGTTTCTAAAGATGATGGGAGCCTAGGTGGAGATTCTAATGGAGCTTCAGGACGAATAGGGATTTTCTGGAATAATAAAAATGTTGTGTGCAATTTAATTCATAGTGAAAAAAAACATTTTATTGGTCAAAATTACTTATCTCAAGGATAACTTTGACTGGAATATGATCAATGTTTATGCCCCTAACACTAGACGTGGTAGACATAACTATATGCAAAGACTAAAAGATATCCATATTCTCTTTCAAGAAACTAGCTGGGTGATTATGGGAGATTTTAACACTCCACTCAAGAATGAGGAAAAAAAGGGAGGGATTATCTCCCAACTGGATAGTAGATCTGACCTAATAGAATTTATCAATGAGGAAGCTCTGTTAGATATTGATTTGGAGGGCATTGACTATACCTGGTCTAATAGACGTACTAGGAAAGATTTAATTTAGGTGAAACTAGATAGAGCCCTCTTAACCAATGACTGGATGGCTAGGTACTTTTGCACTCTTTCTGCCAAACTTTGTATTGGTTCTGACCACTATCCTATATCCCTAAATATTAATCAGATCCAGAGTAGAAAGAACTTTCCCTTCAAATTTGAAAGAATGTGGCTAGCTCACCCTAACTTATAAAATAAGATTGAGGAATGGTGGAATTACACGGTTGAAGGGGGAGCAATGTACAAAATGGCTAAGAAACTGAACACTATTAAAAGCAATTTGAAAATATGGAACAAGGAAGTGTTTGGGGGTATCTTCCATCAAAAAGGTAAGTTGTAGAATGATATTAAGGAAATTTAGAACAACATCCAGAAAGAGGGTCTCTTAGAGGAAACTAAAATCAAGGAAAACATTTTGATTGTTGATTATCATAATATTATCTCCAAGGAGGAATCTTTCTAGAGACAGAGATCTAGAGCTCTTTGGCTCAAGGCAGGGGACAAAAATACAAGATTTTTCCATATGACAACTTTGAAACACAAATCTATTAACAGGATAACTAATCTCCAATCAAAAGGCATAACTATCCGAAAGGAAGAATATATCAGATTTGAAATGGTTAGATACTTCTCTGAGTTGCTTGCTAAGGATAATAATTTGAATAGACCTAATCAAGATGAAATTCTTAATGCCATCCCTAATTTGGTCGATGAACCTTCTAACAAAATTCTCCAAGCTATTCCTTCGAATAAGGAAATTAGAAATGTTGTCTTCTCTTTTGAAGGAGAAAAATATCCTGGCCCAGATGACTTCCCTATGCTATTCTTCCAGCAGTTCTGGGATATTATAAGTCATTATGTTCAGGCAGCTGTTAAAGAATTCTTTGGTTCTAAGTGTCTTCTCAGGGAATTAAATGCAACCTTCTTGGTTCTGATTCCTAAGAAACCTAGAGCCAACAGTGTGGAAGAATTTAGACCTATCAGCCTGTACAACTCTCTTTACAAAATTATGTCCAAAGTTATCACCTCTAGACTGCTCCAGTTGCTCCCAAATATTATATCCCCTCAGCAAAATGGCTTTGTTCCTGGGAGACAAATCCTCGATTCTATCATTGTGGCTGATGAGAATATTCATTCTCTGGAAAAGGCTAAAAAATAGGGCTTCATGATGAAACTGGACCTATCTAAGGCTTACGACAAAGTTCACTGGCATTTTTTACAGATGGTGCTATCTTCTTTTGTCTTTAACAAGGAGGTCATCAAAATTATTATGCAACTTGTAACTACTGTTTCCTCCTCTATCATTGTTAATGGGGGCTCTTCTCCTTTTTTAAAACCTACCAGAGGGTTAAGACAAGGAGATCCTATATCTCCTATCCTCTTTGCTATTCTTGTTGAGTGCCTTGGGAGGTATATCCATAAGATGGTGGAACAAAGGGAAATAAATGGTATTCAACCGTCCTCAGCCAGACTCATTTGCTCTCATGAGAAATTTGTGGATGATACTCTTATCATGGGAGAGTTGACTATTAAAGAAGCCAGAAATCTGAAGAAAGGTCTATCTATCTATACTAAGGCAACTGGTTAGCTAGTCAGTTGGACTAAGAGTTCCATATTCTTCATTAATACTCTTGAAAAAAGATAAAAGAAAATGTCTATTATTCTTGGTTGTACCATTGGAAAACTTCCCTCATCTTACTTGGGATTGTCCCTTTGCTCCAATCCTACGGAAAGTTTCTGGCACACTCTAATTGATAGATACAACAATAAATTTGTTGGATGGAAAGGGGCACTTCTCAGTAATGCAGGAAAACTCCAACTACTGAAATCTACCCTCCAGAACCTCCCTGTTTATGCAATGATTTTATTTAAAATTCCCCATAAAATTGCTAATGAAATTGAAAAAATTCAGAAAAGATTCCTCTGGTCTGGGGTTGAGGAAAAGAAAAGAATGAGCCTTGTGTCCTGGGGGAAAAGTTTGTAAGCCTAAAAAGTTGGGAGGTCTTGGGCTGCAGACTATTAAAAAAGTTAATAGAGCCCTCATGGCTAAACAGCCATGGAGGATTTATGGAGATCAAAAAGAGTGGGATTCTATCATTAAAAGTAAGTATCTATTTCTTAACAATTCTTTAGAGGACTTTAGGGGAAGACAACATAACTAATGGTTCCTTCATCTGGAATAGTATAAAACCTACCAAGGACCTGATTGTGAAAGGCAAAAGATGGAAGCTGGGAGATGGTTGTAGAATATATTTTTGGGTTGATGAATGGATCCACTCTGTGCCTTTGTCAACCAATCAAGACTAGAAGCAAATTATTGAAAGAAGCAAAGAATCTATTTGCACCAAATTTACTGATTACTAGTAGGATAACAACTAGAAGAATCTGAGAGAAATTGATGTTAGTCTCATTTCCCTCCAGCATGAGCTACAGACCTGGCACATAAAAGATAATATTCAGGATTTGGTTGTGTGGAATCCTACTTCTGATGGTAAGTATACTGTGGCCTCTACTGTTAATATCCTTTCTGAGAGAGAGGAAAGGCCTCCTTGCTCTTTTGTATGGTATAAAAATCTCATACCTAAAATCAACTTCTTCTATTGGCTCTTAATTCAAAATAAACCGCTGACTCTTGATAACCTCTCTAGGAGGGGTATAAACATTGTCAATAGATGTAGTCTTTTCTTTGAAAACTCTGAATCTTGTGATCATATCATGCTCCACTATCCTTTCACTCATAAAGTCTAGGAGATCATCTTTAGAAAATGGCATATCTGCTGGTATTTTCCTTTTGTTTGGCAGGATTTTGTTGCTCAATGGAGTTACCCGCCTCAGAAATTTATTGATAAAGACCTTTGGTTCCTTATCCCTCCTCATGTGTACTGGAGAATCTGGAAAGAGCGTAACAACATAATTTTTAGAGAAAAGCAAGAATCTCCTGAAGTGGTTGGCAATCAGATTTGTAGGGCGTTGGAAGAAAATTTATCATCTTTTAAATCTGAGGGTAAATTAGGTAAGAAGAAAAGTGATAGTAATGACAGTCATATCAATCAGAGATCTCTGGCAACTTGGACTTCGCCCCTTGAAGGTTGGGTTAAAGCTAACTTTGATGGAGCCGCGAAGGGCAACCTGGGAATTGCTAGAGGAGGTGGATTAATAAGAGACCAAAATGGTAATTATGTTGGTGCCATTACCTCTCCTTTGGGTATTCAATCTAACCATAGGGCCGAAGCTATGGCAGCTCTCAACATGATTTTGTTGGCAGAGGAACTGGGTTGTGAAAAATTCTGGCTGGAGGGAGTCTCCTTAAATATTATTAATAATATTAGAGGCAAGAATAAGGCATCATGGACTATAGAACATATAATTGCAAAGATAATTAATGTGGCTTTGAATTTTACCTCCTTTTATATTTTTCATAGTTTTCGAGAAACGAATCAAGTGGCTGATTTTCTAGCCAACATTGGAGTAAAGAAAGATGTCACATGCAAGTGGCATGGGAACACAAAAAATAATAATGAGGTGGAATTATTACTTAATTATTATAGGCTTAATCATAATGCAGGTGAGGTCACTCACATTAATCATTCTGATTAATGATGATCTGATTAGGGGTACGACGCCGATGTTGAGCAATGTGAAACATCAAAATAATAATGAATCACTTAAGACACAAGCTTTCTGGGACATCCTTAAGTACTTTTTGATTGTGAAAATCGGTTTTCATCTTGAGCTAAAAACTAGTATGAAACAGAATAGTGAAAGAGTCCAAATTGCAGGGGAAGAAGATATGGGTGGAGATTTAAAGAGAGAAGAACCCGCGGAGTGTAAATGGAGGGAAGAAAAAGATGTGTGGAACAAGCTTAAGAAGGGTAATGTTCATAGATATTTGAAGCGTCTCCATGGAAACAACAAGGAGGTGATGAAAGATTTTGTTAATGGCTGGGAGAATGGCACTGTGAACATTCTGGGCAAATCTGTCAAGCTTACTCTGGATCGTCTTGCAGAAATAATGGATCTTCCGTTGGAGGGGATGCATTTTCAAAAAGATAAAAAAGAAGGCAACAAAGGTTATACAAAATTCCCTAAGACGGAAAAATAAAGGGCAATGCTTGTGAAGGGTGATCTTGATTATGTTAACCTGTCAAATATCAAGTGTATTTGGGCGTTCGTGATCTAGGCTATAATGGAGTACTTGACATTGGACGACAGGTATTCTAAGGTTTACAATTATCATTTTATTATGGTAAACCATTTCCATCATAAAATTAGGGTTTGCTTTCCCTTCTATCTCTTAATTTCTCTTAACCATAGCATCAACGACCATAGGAGTAAGTCTTCCCTTGTTTTACATGAGGGATTAATATTGCTGATTACAGACTATGTCAAGAATCATATCCCCAACCCCATTCCCAAAAGTATTGTGAATCTTTAGAGGAAAAGTCTGGAGGTGTCTAAGGGTAAGAGCCCTAGTAAGTAAAAAGCTAAAAAAAGTCGTAGAGGCCCTGTTGCAGCGGATATTTCTTTGTCTATTTATGATGATATCGAGGGAATGAAAACTGGTGATGAACATGATATTGAGTCATCTGAGGATGAGGGTTTTACTGGGAAATCAGGAAAAATTGAGGACAGTAAGAATACCACCAATGTACCTCTGGGTGGAAAAGATGATATGGAGGAGACCCAGAATCTGGAGAACAAAATATTGGATGAAATAACAGAAGAAATTGACAATATTATTGATACCCATATTGAAGACCATACTGCTAAAAATGATGGTGATGAGGAAAAATATCAGGAAAATCAGGAGTCTTAGAGGGAGTCAGGGGACACTGATACCCACAATGATGACCACACTATCAATAATGAAGGTGGGGAAGACCAGATTCATGACTTTCAGGATTACCAAAGGGAAATAGGGGATATGGCGAAAACAGAGATTGACAAAGGCAACAAGGAGAACAATGAGGAGGATATTATCCTTGATAAGGAAACTGACAAAACTGAGAAAGATAACAATGAGAGTGAGAAGCCTGAGTACATCTAGGATAACTCGAAAGGTGACCTTAAAGACAAGAATGTCTATAATAGGAGGAGCCTTGAGGATGATCTCCATGAGAGAGAAGTCAATGTCAAAAGGGTGGCTTCTATTTCTTTCCTGCAAATGGCCAGAAATAAAGCAGAGAATAGCTACAATATGGATAAGTGGATTCATGATGATATAAAGGAGATCATAGATAATTATAAGAATCTGGAAAATAGGAATGTGCTGTTGGAGGAAATTGTTGACAAAATGCGCAATGATGCTACCATGTATCAGCAGGGGAAAAATGTTTTCAATAAGGTAAACAATATGGATACCAAGATCAATACTATGGTTGACAAGAAGCTCAAAAAAATTAATGACAAGGTTAACAACAACAAGGCTCTCATCAAAAATCTTACTACTATTAGCAAAATGGGTATGAATAACTCTCTAGCTAATCTGGAATCTTTATATACCCTTCTGGAAGGTAATGACAGTGATAAGGCAAGGCAGGAGGAAGATAGCCCCCAGGAAATTCATATTTTTGGCCTTGGCTCTAGGACTTGCTCTAGCACTAAAAAGAAAGCCCAAGTCCAGACTAAAGATATCAAGAAATTACGGGACTCGATCCAAAGTATGGATCTACAGATGGTTGAAGTTCAAATGCTAAAGGATCAGTTGGAAGTTGTTTAACTTCAGTGCTGGATTGTTTTGTGTTGCTGGAAGTTTTTTTCTATCTGTTTGCTGGAAGCTTTTTGTAGTTAGCTGTTTTGATGTTTTGTAATGTATTTTTCTGTTAAATATGGGGTTTAGCCCTCTTTTGGTCTTCTGTCACTTGTGACAGTTCATTGTTACCTTAGTCCTTTGTTGTCTATCTTTTGGTGCTATGTAAAGGGTTTTGAGGCCCCTTCAAAACCCGTTGTTACCTTAATAAAAAAAAATATAACAAATAAAAGAAGTTTTAGACACCCTTTACCAAGCTTCTTTAAATACTACAAATTGGGACATGGGTTCCTCAATTAATTAGGTTAACCCATAGGGGTCCCTATTAGGCTTTTCTAGGTCTTAAACATGCTATCACAAAGAAACAACAATAAATATTCACCAGTCAATCAAGAGCATTCAAAAAATGCATCAATTAGGTTTGTATGGCCTCAAATATTACCTTCATGTTCTTCTTTCATACCCACACAACCTTTTTCACTCCTTTCATTCACCATTTCCTCGTTATTGGCTTAACACATTTCTTATGCCAAGCCTAGGGAATCGTGGGAAAAATGGTGTTCCTTATACCACAACCATAACACCTATAGAATATACTATAATAAAACCCATTCTAACATTCCACAATGATTCATCATGCTCCCATGGTGGATTGTTAGAATTTAGGGTCTTTTGCATACAAACCCTCAAATGTAGGGTTTACAGACCCATAGGCTACAAATTAACACAAATTTTACTTACAATAAATTCAAGACTTCAAAAAAAGGAAAAAGAAAGATGAAATAAAAATTTACACTACCATTCTCTGTATTTTCTTCTACTAATCCATACAAAGCCGTACCCTACACAAAAACATCAAATTAATAAGAAAATACAGTTATAGTGGAGGAGAACTTAACTTCTCATTCCCAAATTGTTCAAAAACCTCATATAGTCAGTTCCAAGCCTTTTTAAACCCTCCTTGATCAGTTAAAACTCTTGCAACTACCCGAGGAACCATCAAGCACATTTTTGGAAAAGTTGCTCACAAATGTTTTGCAAAGTTGCAGCTTTGCAACTTTTACATCTTTTGCAACTTTGCACTTTTTGAGAAAGATTTAGAATCGGCAATATTTCATACCGTCCTAAAAACTTAAAAATGGCCTCTTGAAATCTTAGGTGACCTCCTAGAGCCTAGACTAGATGTGACGAGGTAGGACTACACTAGGGCTTATAACATTGCCTTGTGGCTTATTGCCCAAACACAACAAAATTGGACCTTAAATAACTCCAAACAACAAACTCAAACTAAAGTGCCTTATAGGATTACAAAATATGTTTTTGGCTCAATGAATCACTTGTTCCCCTGCACCATACTCCCGAGGTAAGAGAAAACTCAAGTCCCTTGAGTTAGTAGGTCTTGGACAGTTGTCCCATGCTTCAAAATATCTAACTATATCATCCACATAGCATCTGATTCTGGTAATCCTACCCACTTCATGAAATACTCTTTGTAGACTCCTTTCCTTGTCTTCTTGATGACTTTGGAATCAAGGATACCTTCCAACTTCACAAGTTGACTAAGAGGTAAGTCATGGACCCAATCTTCTTCACCTATGGCTATTATTTCATCTAAACTAGTGTTTGGTAGAGTACCTTTATAAGGATAGAGATTACTGACATTAAAGATAGGGGAAATGCCAAGATTAGGTGGAAGTTCAACTTCATAGCCATTAGTGCCATAATTGTGGACAATATTAAGGGTTCCAATCTTATTCATCAAAATCTTACTAGGTTTCCCCTTGGGTAGTCTTTCTTTTCTCAAATAAGTCATTACCAAGTCACCCACCTTAAATTGAACATCCCTCCTGGTTTTATCAGCATGAGATTTGTACTTCTTCATACTTTTCTATAGGTTCTTTATCACATTGGCATGTATCTCTTTCATGTTCTCTGCAAATTTATCTCCTTGTGCACTCCTAGGAACCAGTGAGTTGATGTCTCTCAATTCCATTATACCTCTAGGGTGACATCCATATACAATCTCAAATGGACTCCTACATTTACTTCTGTTCACTAAATCATTATAGGCATATTCTCCTTGCCCAATGATCAAATCACATGCTTGGTCATGTTGTTTAGTAAAACATCTTAGCAGATTTCCTAATGATCTTTTCACTGATTCCTTTTGTCCAACAAATTGGGGATGATATGCAGAGGAGAAAGATAATTGAGTTCCAAGTCTCTTCCAAAGAGTTCGCAAAGAGTCTCTATCACTGACTATGCTGAGGGTGTAGACCATGGATTCTCACTATCTCCTTAAAGAAAATCCCTGCTATATATGAAGCATCATTAGTGCTTTTACAAGGCATAAAATGTGTCATCTTGCTAAACCTGTCTACTACAACATAGACACTATCAACCCCCCTTAGTGTTCTTAGAAATCCTAGAATGAAATCCACACTTAAACATTCCCATGACCTTTGAGGTATGGCCAATGGTTGGTATAAACTTGCATTTCTTGAAGTACCCTTAGCCCTCTGACATATTACACATTGCTCCACAAATTTCATATCCACTGCTTGTAGTCTTGGCCAATAGTAGAATCTGTTAACCTGATTCAAGGTTTTGTCAATTCCAAAATGTCCTCCCAAATTGCCTTGGTGTTTTTCCTTGATAATGTTATCTGTCATGGAACCCTGAGGTATGAAAAGTAGGTTTCCTTTGAAGAGAAATCCATCTTGCACCATATTATCTGAATATACAACATGATAGGAATTATAAAAATTAGAACAAATAACATAAATTTCCCCAAAATCCTTGTCACATTTGTAGAGATCCTTGAGTTCATTTATGTCCACACTTGGAAGTTGTACTTCTTGGATGGTGAGCACTCTTCTTCTCAGTGCATCTGCCACTTTGTTAGAGATTCCCTTTTTGTGTTTGACGATAAATGTGTAGTCATGGAGGTATTCAACCCACTTGAGGTGTCTCTACTTCAATTTGTCTTGACCATTGAGGAAACTCAGTGCATGGTTATCTACGAAGACTACAAATTCTTTGGGCAATAGGTAATGTCACCACTTCTTAACTGCTTGCACCATGACATAAATATCTAGGTCATAAGTAGAGTAAATTTTCTTAGCTTCATTCAACTTCTCTGAAAAGAAAGCCACTGGATGACCATTCTAACTCAAAACTACACCTATGGTTAAATGGCTTTCATCAAACTCCACAATGAAAAACTGATTAAAATCAAGAAGCTTTAGGAAAGGTAATTCTGCCACTCTTTGTTTTAGTAACTCAAACCATTTATTGGTAGCCCATGTCCATTTAAATTGGAACCTGGTCCCCCCTTTGATGGTGTTGAGAATGGGTGCACACTCATGACTAAAGTTCCTAACAAATTTCCTAAAAAAAGAGGCTAGACCATGGAAGCTCCTAACATCCCCTATTGACTTAGGAGTTTGCCAGTTAAGGACGACTTCAACTTTTGAAGGATCCATTTTTAAACACCCTTGGGAAACTAAAAATCCAAGATACACAAGCTCTGTTTTGAGAAACACACACTTTTCTAGATTGGTCCTCAACTTTTCCTCTGACAACTTCTTCATCACCAATCCTAATTTTCTGATATGCTTTTCTTTAGACCTAATAAAATCAAAATGTCATCATGATATACAATGAAAAATTTACCAAGATATTCTACCAACACTTCATTCATGAGCCTCATGAATGTGCTATGTGTAATGGTGAGCCCAAAGGGCATCACCATCCACTCATAAATCCCTTCATTAGTCTTGAAGGAAGTCTTCCACTCATCACCAAGTCTAATTCTTATTTGATGACATCCTAACTTCAAATCCACGTTGGAGAAGTAACATGTC
>MU227134.1:351378-365872 GCA_018584345.1 Thuja plicata
TTTGGGAGATTCCACTCTGATTCCATTTGGCGATCGAATCTTGGTTGGTGCAAAAAGTGACATTGTTGCTCAGTTGAAAGTTGCTCAATGGTGCATCTTTCCAACTGTTCATCATGGGACCAAACCATCAGCTCCATCTGCTCTAGTTGGCCGGGTAAATGCTAAGGGAGACCTTTCTTCACTCGCGTAGCACCAAGAATGTTTCGACGCATGTCGAATTGAAGTGTTCCCAAGGTGCACTAAGCCAAATTTGGCAGTAATTTTTGGATATCCATATCTCAGACCTCGTGAAAGATATCAAAGATCCATGAAGTGCACAAGGACCATATTGGGAAGGCCTACAAGCAGAAATATTGGTCTTGGGAGATTCCACTCTGATTCCATTTGGCAACCAGATCTCGGTTGGTGCAAAAAGTGACATTGTTGCTTAGTTGAAATTTGCTGAATGGTGCATCTTTCAAACCATTCATCATGGGACCAAATTGTCAGTTCCATCAGCTCCAGTTGGCCAGGTAAATGCTAGGGGAGACCTTTCTTTGCTTGCATACCACCAAGAACGTTCCAGCGCATGTCGGACCGAAGTGTTCCCAAGGTGCACTAACTAAAAATGAGATTTCAACCCAACAACTCGGATCAAGGTTTCTAATGCCACAAGAGACCTAATTCAACCATATTAAGAAGGAATCAACTGATTATGGAGTCATATTCTATGGATTATGCACAAAATGCTTGAGATTTGCTAGGAGACCTAGTTTACTGTTTTAGGACATCAACGACCTTCCAAAACCCCTAACTCCAAAAATTTCTAAATAACTTGGTGAAATAATGGGGTTTTCAAACACCCTTTATCAACATTGCCAACATATACAAAGAAAGAGGTAGGTTGTTTTGGACCATACCCTGCTGTTACAACTTTGAGACCTCAAAAATACATAAAAATAGGCAAAATTACAAAGGAACTAGATCATAAACTTAACCCAAAGACTCCCCCTCTTGGATAGTAGTTAATTATGTCTTAAAACACCCTAATATGAATTGAATTAGTCTCAGACCCTTGGGAACATCAAAAGCCCCAAATTATGGATGAATGAGTGAGTTTGACAGTATTGAAGGGTTGCATGCGTGGTGCATGGTTATAGCAGCAGAGGATCTGGCCATTGGAGGGGGTGATTTTGTGTTTGAATCCATGTTAGGATGGTATAAGGATGATGAATCATTCATTTATTTGAGGTTCTGGTGTTGGGAGGTCGTACATTGACCAAGCCCTAGATTGTAGGGGTTGTTGAGAAGCAAATTAGGGATTTTGCACTTAGAGAGGTCTTATAATCAAATTAGTTGTAGAATCCACAGTTTGGGGTCATTTTATGACTCTGTTGAAAGTCTCAAGGTCTAGGGTGAAGATGCATTAGTAGTTGCTTTTGAAAAGCGGTCGAATTAGCCCTCTTAGTTCACTGACAGTGACAAAGTTGAGTAGGATGGTCCAAAACACAAGGGGTCAGTTCTGAGATATGTTAATGAGATTGAAAAAGGGTATTCATATACGTGATTGGTTTTAAGAGTTGTTTGGAACTATTTTGAGAAAAAGATTTAAAAACCCTTGCTGTTGTACTACTAGGACAGTGTATGACTAGACAAATTTGTGAAGGAGATAGAATGTCTTGAAGGAAGAGTTTGTGGCTTGGTATATGGGTGAAACAAGTATTTTGGGGTCCTTAGAGGAGTTAGGATCACCTATGAAAGAAAGGTTGATGGTTGTGGTTGCAGAAGCCTATTGAATGAAGGATGCATAACATGGAGTTTGGAGCATAATTGAATGGTAGGAGTATGAAGAAGTATGAAGAAGCGCATTACATTGACTCCAAGGATTATAAAAAAAGCATGAAAAGTAATTTTAGATCTATTCAAACATGGTGTAACACCAAAATAATAACATTAATCAAATAAAACCAAATCTATAAAGGATCAAAGGTTGTCTCAATGGGCATGCCACATGTATGAATGAAGGAGATTGAAAACCAAATCAGAGGTTTAGTTATCCCAACATCACAACAATGGAGTCTTTCAAATAAAAACATGTAAAATAAATGTTAAATAACATAATGCATTTGACAAAACATTAATCAATTGCACTCCTATCTACCATGAATCTTGCAATCAACATTTTGGTGCTCTCAAAAGTATAGTACACCAGATGGCTAATGGAGAATGAAGATGTAGTATGAAAATAATACATACATACAACACATGGAAAAGATATAATATAAAAATAAACATACATACATAAATATAATGCATGACAAAGACATAATATGGAAATAATACATACATACAACACATGCCAAAGATATAATATGGAAATGATACATACATAGTACACATGAAAAAGATAAATAATCAGAAATGAAAATGTAGATATGTATATATGAAATAGTTTTGTACAAAATGTGGCACATGCCATCTCCAAAAATTTACAAAATCAGTTCATATCTAGATACAATATGGCATATACACCATCTCAAAATGTGCCACATGGAATCTCAACATAAGAAGTTCAACTACAAATGTTT
Organism: Thuja plicata; assembly: GCA_018584345.1. NCBI lineage: Eukaryota > Viridiplantae > Streptophyta > Pinopsida > Cupressales > Cupressaceae > Thuja > Thuja plicata. Next base: position 353,946 of record MU227134.1, read on the forward strand.
ATAAGACATTCTATGCTATTGGTGGATGATCAAAGTGAAGTCTCTTCGAACTACTCTTTGGCTCTGATGGATCCTGCATTCAAACACAAAAGTGAAACACCAAGTTAGATTACTTAATTTATATGGTTTTTACAAATAATAAATAAAAATTTAAAATCATAGTCAACAATAATCATTTTAAAAAAAAAATTGAACTCTCATGTACCTTGCCTCTCGGTCTCCTCATGCGGTCAGGAGACCTAATATATGTCTTTAGTTGCGAAGGGAAAATGCCACCAATGTCGACTCCAACCTGTATATATATGCTTGCGAACATGAGATTGATGTAAGACTTATACTATTTAATGTTAAATCCTTGGTAGCAAATACATGTTTCAAATATAACTCAATTAACATCAAAACATACCTCTCTTGAACTTTCTTCAAGAAATGTCGGTTGGGCCATCAGTGATACAAACCCTTGGTGTGGTACCTCCCTCAAACTAGGGGTGACCTACAAAAGTCAAACAGATAAGTTTCATACAATCATGACTTGATCATATTAAATATATACTTGATAGTAAACTACACACAAATAAATTTAGAAATATACGTACTGTGGGGCTATCACTGTGAATTGAGATGCATGTGACTCTATCATGGCAAACTGGTCTCACAACATCATCAGACACCACCCTCTGTCAAATAAAACATGTAATTAAAAATGAGTACGCACAAGTGACAAGTATACATGTATGCTTAATCAATCTAAATTACTTAATTACCTTCCCCTTGTCAACACCAGATGCCTGAACCCCCTCACATTGTCCCCCAGTGGCAACTGGTGAAACCTGCATCAGTATGTAATAAGATAATAATAAAAATTAGAAAATACATGTATACAATAATATAATAAAAGGAAACCAATGAGTACATTAAAATGTATGTACCATGGAAGTGTCAAGGCAAAATGAAATGGCCGAAAGCGTGGACCCCTCCACCTGTGCCATCTCCTCCTCTGTCATCAACTGGACATGAATGAAACACATAAAAAAACATAAGTGGGCAATCATTATAAGAAAATTCTATTAAAAATACGAACGTTTAAAATTAAATACAATGTAACAAGTTAATTGTTTACTCTTACCGTAATAGTAGGAGTCCATTGCTTTGTATGCCCCTGATGCACATCTCCATGGGGTGCTTCACTGCCTATAGTGTGTTGTGTAGTATCGTCCACCTCGAACACATAGTTATATGCATCACTATCATTCAGGGGACCCAAACACATATTCTTGCACATAACACAAGTATGAGGCACACAAACATGTGAGATCGTGGAGGATGTGGAAGGGCGAGAAGCATTAGTATGAGGAGGAAACAATGCTGCACTCTGCCTAACAAGTAGATCACTCAAGGCGTAAATGGCTTGAATAGTCTGTAAGCCAGCCTCAAGAATAATGTCAGGATGCTGCACAGTTGGAGGTGGTGAAATCTTGGGAGGGGTGACACATGTGCGGGATTTCACCCGCTATGCCCCTGGTCTATCTTGGGGAGCGCCTAATCCCACACCCTGGTTCTATCTCATGCTCCAGTAATTGACTTTGTGACTGAGCACAAATTCAACATACAATTTTTGGATGAAATAGAATGGGACATCCAAATTGCTGTTGGGTGGTCTATCAAAAACCATCCACCAGCGATCCCAAAAGTTGTCACGTATTGCATCATTTGTACACCATTTACTTGACAACTTGGTTTTTTTAGGGTCCACTTTTAAACCGGTTTTGGGATCAACAAAAATGTTACATATATCATGTTTTGTTATATTTAGATCCATAACTTGATCGTAGTCAAGCCCATCATCAAATTGGGCGTGCATGGATTCACGCCAAAGAAGTGCAGCATTGTGTTGTTCTGTGAGTTTCTCCATGCTCTCAATAATGGAGTTCATCGTGGAAAACATGGGACGTAAGGTGGGGATATTTGCATATGTGTTCTGATATCCTCTAAGCTGATATAGATTATCTCCTATGAGATCCTATATTGGTAGAGGGTTTGAGAACGGTTGGTCTTCTGAAGGCAAGGGATTATTTTGAGGTGGTTCTAGATTGTTCGCAAATTGAGTGGGAGGGTTTTCGGATTGGCGTGAATCCATGTCTGGTTCAAAAACAATATAGAATAAACAATATAAATTTCAACTCTAGTTTATAATCAATTTTAAAAAACAATACACAATATCATATAAAACCTAGTTTAAAAAAAAAACAATAAATTTCAATGCAAAAACAAAAAATAAGAATGAAACTACATAATTTCACTTACCTGGTGTACTGTAGCAAATATGATATCAGATCCCTATCTGATATACAATTTTGTTGGCTTGGCTTCACTGCGTTCAACGTTTTCACAATGAAAATATTGAACGGTGCTGCGGGCAACAATATATTATTATTGATGAATATTAGATATCTGATATTATCAAATATTTGATATTATCAAACATCAGATATTATTGGACATCCGATAATGCTTTAGCTTTGGCTTTTGGCTTGGCCAGGTGTACTAACACCCAGGCCTACTCAAAAGTCAACAAACTTTTGGACGAGTGAAAAATTGATTTTTTCACATCGCCAATTTTTGGCATACCATGATCCTGCACAGACTCGAATACGAAAACTAAAGGCTACCAAAACAGGGAGAATCTACTACAGGCAATAAAGCTTCATGAATGTTGTAACTAGCGAAAAGCTTTGAAAATAGTTTGGTTGTACTCATGAGAGAAGGCTTTTAAAGAGAAAAGCCCAAAAATACAGAACTTACTATTGACAAACAAAAACTTCTAACCATTCATCATGTCTAAGATGGAAGCCTAGAACTCATCGAGTAACACATGAAAAAAAAATGATATTTTTTCAATAATTTTATAGACCAAATAGGCCAAGGTAACAAGCATACTTGGTTTTCCCTTCATACTAAATATGGAGATACATGAAATGTTAATTTTGCACCCAAGTGAAAGGAATTTATATCTGATGACAGTCATACACAATGTTGTAGTAGTCATGTGAACGATTTTGCAAGACTTGTTAAAATATGCATTCTCTATAGTGATTTGGAACCAATGCATGGGGTTTTTGGATTTAGGTTGGGGTTTCGGGTTTCAGGTTTTTCAATGAGGGTTGTGTTGAGGGTTGTTTTTGTATTGTCCAACACAAAATAAAATACACTAAGTATTCTATTATCTATTGAAAGAAAATTCTTTTTGATGACTCAAATAATATCATCCCAAGGTTTTAGTAGTCAAGTCTTGACTGTGCTTTGGATAATTCAGTGAATGTATGTGATTTTGCTAGTATCACATGGGACCTTACATTCATAAGCCAAAATTTTGTTCCTGTAATATTTCTTAGAAAATCCTAGATGAATTGAAACTTGAATTTCATTAGTTTAGCAATAAGAGTGGATGCTTTTCAAGTTAACTTTCAAAAGGATAGGTTTAGAAGGAAAAAAATATGAATATTATATGTAAATGAATGTTTGTTGACACCAATTGACTAGTTCCATAATAATCAAATATCACTTTACCGGATTAAATCATAACCATGACAAAATTGATGTAATCTTCAATAAAATACTTCACCTTTTCATATCATAAGTCATTCATAAACAACTGATGATTGAATTTGTATCCATGAAAGAGGGTTCGTACTAACCATACACTAAAACTGACAATTGCAAGTGCCAGTTGGTATGAGCTTGGAACTTCATCACATATCAATCTCAACAAATCTTCATAGTAGTAAACTTAAAGTAACTTTGAGAAGCAAGAAGCTATTCTAACTTTCAAAACTTAACACAAACCTTAACCAACAACAATGAATCTCTGTGTTAATTTTGCCAGCCCGTTGGAACCAATTTCTAGTTCCTTTTACAACGAGAGTGGCCAGGGCTTTTATTGATTATGCTTTTCAAATGGAGGGACCATATTTAATCTAATCAAAGGTCAAGATTCCCAAGAGATCCTAGGATGTAGTTAATGCAATTAATTACAACAACTAAACCCATTTTTCAATACAACTTGCTACAATAGCCAAGAAAATATTACATCAAATCATCTTCAAAGATTCCAACTTCTACAATAGCCAAGAAAAGATTACATCAAATCATCTTCAAAGATTCCAACTTGCTACAATAGCTAAAAAAAGATTACATCAAATCATCTTCAATGATTCCAACTTGCTACAATAGCCAAGAAAAGATTACATCAAATCATCTTCAATGATTACTATGTAGTAATTTTATATTCAAAATCTGCTAAGCACCCCCTAGATTACATGAAATCATCTTCCAACACTAGATGTCCAATCACAAATTAGGAAGATGATTTTGTCTAGATCTTGAAACCTTCCAAAAATGGATCGGGGATTCAAATGCTATGACACTAAATTTGATGGCTGGCCTTCGATATCATAAATATATGATTCAGATTGTTTAACCAAACCTTCAAAGATGGGACAATGGAAAAGGCAAAAGGTGGTATAAACTAAGTAGAAATGTACAACTTTAGTAACGCCCGTCGATGCAAGACATGAAGATAATGTATAAATGAGATGGTAGATCGTAGATAGTGCAAGCATAGGTGAGTGAGTGGTAGTCTTGAGAGAATGGGGGGATTGAAATTGAGATTGAGATTGGTGTTCTTAGTTTGCTGCGTAATGATGATGATGGTAATGGGCAGAAGCGCGAGTGAGAAGAGTGGAAGGATGACGGTGAACAGCTTCGAGAAGGGAGGAGATGGCGGAGGACCATCTGCTTGCGATGGTCATTTCCATTCCGACCACGATCACTGGGTTGCTCTTCCTTCTGCCACCTTTAATCACAACTCCAACTGTTTCCGCAAACTGAAGATCAGTGCGCGAGGGAAGTCTACGGTGGCCACTGTGATTGACGAATGTGGGAAGGGCTGCAAGAATGATATCGTGGATGCCTCCGAGAGTGTTTGGAATGCCCTCGGCGTGCATAGCGGTGACAAGGACTTCGGCCTCATGCCCATCACCTGGCACTTCATCTGATCCTCATGCTCAATCCACTCTACCTACTCTACCAACTATTCTAATTGCTCTGTATGCCTTCCCTCTTCGCAAAAATGGTCACTGTTTCTCTCAGGATTCATGATAAGAGACTAACCACCTCTTGTGGATTCTTTAAGTCTAGTGGTTGTCTCGTGCATTGACAAGTCGATCTTTTGATGTAACGACAATCACACTTATAACATTTCCTTCCTTGCATACAATCCATAGAATAAATTTGGCTTAATGCCCATCACCTAGCGTTTCATCTCCTAACCATCAGCATCCTCATGCATAATAATAAGAACCTCAATCTGCTTTACCATGACATATTCTACTCATGGCCTTTGCTCTTCTCTTTCTTGCGCACAATCAATCCATGAATTACTTCTCTCTTTTAGGTGTTTCTTAATTACATTTAGCTTGGTGGAAATGTAAAACAATGTTGTTTACAGAGGTTGAACCTCTCCTCACCAATGTTCAATCAACTCAAGGAAAGTTTGTATCATTCATCTACATGTTTTTTTTTCTAAATTTGAAAGAGCATCTCAATGGTCTTTTATCTCCCAATACTTTTTTCTAACTGAATTGGGTAATGATATGAACTTGAGGTGGGAATTATATTGTTATCTAAAGTGAAACAAAAGGCTCCCAAAGCATCTTTTATTAGAAACATATTTAGTTTCTCTACTATATTATTGAATTACTTCTCTCATTCACTTCTTTTAGGGTTTTTAAGTTGGAGTGGGTATTTACAGTTTGATACCTCAATTGCTCCATCGATTTCTGGTTATAAGAAATAAATTGCAATTAGTATTGTTCTTTGACTATTCGTTGGCTGCTCTTATTTTCCCTACACGTAATTCATTTATTGCTTCTCTTGTTTGCTGCTTTCATCTTTTGTTTATATTCTGTTTCCAGCTTTAAACATCACACACTAATGACTGACTCCTAAGGAAAAAATTAAGGTGTATTAATTGATCGTTCCAAAAGTTTAGTCTTTTCAAGATATTTTGATTAGTTTTAAATATCCAACAATTTAAGCATGCAATGATTTAAAATGCTTGCCAACAAAACTCTTATTGAAATAATAATAGAAATAAAATAATGGATTGGATACAAGGTTAGGAGAGTAGACTCCAACTTGAAATTATTATTAATCAACATCTATGTTCCAATTTCATGCCTTTAGAAGAAGAAACTCGAGGAGAGAACTAGAAATATTAACACCACTTTCCCAAATGAATATATCATCATAGGAGTGGACTTTATCACCATTTTACAAAGCCAAGACTAGAGAGGAGAAGCTAGGAAAAATTCTCAATCTCAAATTGATTTTGAAGACTTTGTAGGAAACAATCACCTCCTAAAGATTCGAATGGCCAATGGTTTCAATAATATAGTAGAGAAACTAGATAGGTTTCTAATAAAAGATGATTTGGGGGACTTTTGTTTCACTTTAGAGAACAATATAATTCCCTCCTCAAGTTCATATCATTATCCAATTCAGCTAAAAAATGTATTGGGAGATAAAAGACCATTGAGATACTCTTTCAAACTTTAAAAAACATGTAGATGAACGATACACACTTTCCTTGAGTTGATTGAACATTGGTAGGGGAGGTTCAACCTTTGTAACCAACAATGTTTTACATTTCCACAAAGGAATTAGAAAAAGTAGCCCTTAGACATTCTTGAAACTAAGCATGAGCTTGAAGAAGCTTCATACGAGTTAAATGAGGAAGAATTGGTGCATGACATATACTAAGAATGGTATTTAAGAGAGAAGGATTTGCTACAATAGTATGAAGAAGCATTGGCCAAAGAGGAAACCTTCTGGAGATCTATGATTTTATCACCCTCATTGATCAGACAAAAACACCAAATACTTTCATAATCTCACAAGTGCAAAAGAGACTTGAACAAAATTTCCAAGCTCAAATTGGTAGATGGACCCATGTTTCAAATGTGTAGTTTTTTGAGTCCAACTCATTGACCCATTTTTCATGCGTAATGGTTCACAAGAAACCATCTCTCATGAGAATGAATGGAACACTTAGCACTCATTGCATCTAGGTTATGCTCACAGAGGTGAAGCATAGGGACTTCTCGGGAGGTCACCCATCCCAGTACTACTCCAACTTGAGCGCGCCTAACTACGAAGTTTCCTCCATGGATAAGCCCAATCTACTTGCAACCCCATTTTCCTACGGAGCTTAATCTTATCAAAATTAACATGACATGATGGTTAACTTGCAGAATTTTTGTTCTTTCCATCAAGGTTAAAAACCCATTGAGATCTAAATTTTAAATGGTTATATTAGGGATGAGATCCCCCAATTTTTTTTATCTAATTGATTAATAGCTGAGGGTCAAAATTTCTTACCCCTGGGTAAGTGCACAAAGATGGGGGACCAAAAAGGGGGTATAAGATGCCACTTTTTTTCTGAAATCAGAAAACACTGAACTTCAACGAGAAATTCAGGATAGTTAAACTCAAAATTTTAAAATGTGACAAAAACAAGAGTTGTTCTACTCCCAATCTAGTTTCTAAACTACTAATTTTTTTTAGAAATGGTGGAGATTAAGGCCCTCAAAAAGTGGGAGCACAAAAAGTGGTCCTGCTTTTTGTGAAAAAACATAACATAGCATCTGGTGTGCTCCCCCTAAAATGTTAACTTTTTTTTAAAAAAAATTTAATCGCTCTGGTGAGAAATTAGCTAACACCAACTAGTTTATCCCAGATTTTTCTTTTGATGAAAGTGTGATTTTTTGCCATTTTCCGAAGTGGACACATCCTGAAAACGTGAAATTTCTGTGTGCTCCCCCTAGAAATCATTTAAAACTAATTGAAAATAAAAACTTTTTTTTTTAAAGTGTGTAGAATGGAGTCTAGTTTCTGAAAATGTAATTTTTTTCTAAATTTGATGAACGAGCCAAAATCTAAGCCCAAATGAATACACATTGGTTTTTAACAAAAATCGGACATACTTAGAAAAAAAATTAAAAATGAAAAGCTGAACACAATGAGAATTCAAAATAAATTACATTGTTAGATAGCTATCAGAGAGATCTACAATATCATGGTGTCTGATTCTATCGTTATTGAACCACATGCAAACCTGACGGAGAGCACACAAGAAAAAATGTTAATTTTTTCTATGTTTGCTGGAAAACACGTCTCAGGGTTGCTTGAATCCTCCAGGCCTTTGGGTTGGAACTCCAAGGCAAATCCAAGCCTTAGGCTTGGTAAATATCAATGTCGTTAAAAGGGCGCACACCCTATATGGTGCACGCCCTATATAGCGCACACCCTATACTCATTATAGGGAGTGCGCCCTATAGGGCATACGCCCTATAGGGAGTGCGCCCTATATTAGACACAAAATAGAAAAATGAGAGAGAGAGAGAGAGAGGATTTATACAAATATAACATTTAAGTATAAGTCTGATACATTTAATTTCTCATACTTTAAGTTATATTTGTATAAATAACTTCCAGGATGTTTGAGATAGGTTTTAGCTTCATAGGAGTTAAGATGCAGATTTTAGATTTTGGGGATTTAAAAAAAAAAAATCAGACTTAGCCAAATTTCAGGCACATAAGGGTTTCGTAGATTTATGAACAAGTTATGGAACATTGTGTTAATGCATGTGGAAAGTTATATGTTGTACCTTATGAATATTTATACATAGTTTTGTTGGCATTATAAGATGTTACTCGTGTGATTTTACTACTTGTCTTATGATAAAATTGATAATAGAAGGCTAGGACTCGTTCGGGTGGCCTAAGTGCACCAGAGGGTTCCCTAGACCCATGAGATGGATCTTTTGAAAGTACTTGATGTTTTCATGGCTTGTGTGTTTGGGTAGGGGACTAGGTACCATAGGTGAGTGGCTCACCATAGGTGTTGGAACCCTAAAGTGGTTGCCAGATGATCCTATGGGTGGGTTAGTAAAAATTTATAACCTAATAATTAATTTGGGAAAGGGGGAAAAAAAGATAATGAAACAAAATATATTAATGGCCACATAGTCCTATTGGAGTACCGAGACCATGGGTAACTGCCAGGGAGGATCCCTATTTAGAAAGGGGGTACTGAGGTTACATGGTTGCTAGGGAGGATCCCAAAATACTGGATATGTGATGACATTCACCTAGAGGGTATGCTAGAAACCTAACCCTTGTGATTAGTAATGTGATATCTTGTAATGTTTTGTATTTATTTTCAAGTGAGGGTTTGTTGAACTTTAGAATGCTTAGGGCCTTGTGAGTATCTTGGTTCTATATCCTAGCATGAGGGGTGGAACTTCACCAGTTTCACGTGGTTGCGTGACAAAAATCTTTCTAGGTCCTGTTCATGGTTCGTGACTTGGATGTGTTCAATTATATGCATTAATGAAGACCTTTCTATTATCATTGTTACTATTCTTGTTTCTTATCTTTAGTAACTCTATCTCTCTCTCTCATGGGTCATATGACTATTAATGTGTTCTAAGGGGTCCTAATGAGTCCTAATGTGTCATAATGGGTCTTAAGGGGTCGTAATGGGTCCTAAGGGTTCCTAGGACCACTTAGAACCCATTAAAACCCCTTATGAGACACTAGTACACATTAGATCCCATTAGTGTTTCCTACGATGATTACTATATTCTAAGGGGTCTTAAGAGGCCCTAATGTGTCCAAAGGGGTCATAATGGGTCCTAAGGGGACCTCTCTCTCTCTCTCTCTCTCTGACCTTCTGAAGGGGTTATAAGTAGTATAACAGGTCTGAGGAAACATGAATGTGTCATAAGAAACCTTAACAACCATTATGACCCTCAAGATGTAGAGAGAGAGGGGTATTTAGGGGTCCTAAATGTTCAGAAGATGTCCTAGGAGATATTAATCTATATTAGGACCCCTTACCATTCATTAGTGTATGGTAAGGGGTCCTAAGGGGTGATAAGGGGTATAAGGAGTCATAGGGCACATTAATGTGTCTTAGGACCCCTTAAAAGCCCTTACAACCCCTAAGGTGTAGAGAGAGGGGTCTTCATGGGTCGTAAGGGGGTGATAAGTAGTCCTAGGAAACATTAATATGTCCTACAACTCCTTATGTACCCTTAGGGAAACTTACAACCCCTTATCATACATCTTAGGGATCTTAAAGTGTCCTAAGGGGTCATAAGGAGCTCTAGGATAGATTAATGTGTCCTAGAACACCTTAAGATGTCTTACGATATCTTACCATATATTAGTGTATGGTAAGGGGTCCTAAGACACAGTGATGTGTTCTATGTCAAGTTAAAAACCCTTCTGACACTTAAGATGTAGAAAGAGGATTCCTAAAGGGTACTAAGGGGTCATTAGGGGTCACACAACCCCTTATAACCTATTTCCATACATCTTAGGTGTGATAAAGGGTCCTAATGGGTCATAAGGGGTTCTAGGACAAAGTAGTATGTCATAGGACCCCTTAAGACCCCTTTTCATACATTATTGTATGATAAGGGGTCCTAATGGGTCTTAAAGGGTCCTATGACATAGTAATGTGTCCTAGGACCCCTTAAGATCACTGAGAAACCCTTAGGACCTCTTAAAATTCATTATCTTATTGTAAGGGGTTGTAAGGGGTCCTACAACACAGTAATGTGTTCTAGGACCCCTTAAGGCCACTAACGACCCTTTAGAACCCCTTACCATTAATTAGTGAATGGTAAGGTTTTCTAAGGGGTTGTAAGGGGTCTAAGAAGTCCTACGACACATTAAAAACCCTTACAATCCCTAAAATTTAGAGAGAGGGGTCCTCGAGGGTCCTAATGGGTCATAAGGGGTTCCTTATGACCTCTTAGGACCCCTTATCATATATCTTAGGTCTCTTAAAATTTTTTAATGGTTATGAAGGGTCCTAGGACACATTAATGTGTATTAGGACCCCTTTAAGACCCATTAGGAGCCATTACCATTCATTAGTGTGTGGTAAAGGGCCCTAAGGGGGTTGTAAGGGGTCTAAGGGGTCCTAGGAAACATTATTGTGTCCTAAGACCCCTTAACAATCCTACTACCCCTAAGATGTAGAGAGATTGGTCCTAAGGGGTCATAAGGAGTGCTACGACACATTAATTTGTCCTAGGACCCCTGAGGACCCCTTACTATGCATCTTAGGTGTCCTAAAGGGCTATAAGGGGTCATAAGGGGTCCTAGGACACATTATTGTGTCTTAGGACCTCTTAAGACCCCTTATCATTCATTAGTGTATGTTAAGGGGTCTTAAGACACATTAATATATCCTAGGACCCCTTGAAAATCATCATGACCCTTAAGATGTAGAGAGAGGCATCTTAAGGGGTTGTAATGGGTCCTCACCTTCTATCTCTAAAGAGTCCTATGAATATTAATGTGTTCCAAGGGGTTATAATGGGCCCTAATGTGCTATAATGGGTCTTAATGGGTCCTAAGGGATCGTAATCGGTCCTAAGGGTTCCTAGGACCACTTATAACCCATTAGAACCCATTAAGAAACATTAGGACACATTAGGATACATTATAGCACATTAGTGTGTCGTACAATGATTAATAAATTTGAAGGGGTCCTAAGAGGTCCTAATGTGTCGTAAGAGATCCTAATGGGTCCTAATGTGTAGTATGGGGTTGTAATGGTTCCAAAAGGATTATAGGACCACTTAGGACCCATTATGACCCCTTATGATATATTAGAACCACTTAGAACTCTAAAGAGTGTCCTATGATGATTAATGCTCTCTCTCTATGACTATTAATGTGTTTTAAGGGGTCCTAATGAGTCCTAATGTGTCATAATGGGTCTTAAGGGGTCGTAATGGGTCCTAAGGGTTCCTAGGACCACTTAGAACCCATTAAAACCCCTTATGAGA
>MU227134.1:390176-412269 GCA_018584345.1 Thuja plicata
CCAATACAATCTAGGTAATTCAAAGAACAATCTACACATTAACACCTTACATTTCAAGATAATCAATTCACAAACAATCTTAAATCAAATCAATCATTTCTATACCTTATCTATACTTTATCTATTACATTTTAGTAAGATTCATCCCCCATATCATATTTCTTACCTTACAGTTCTGATAGATTTTCATACTAATTTCCAAAGCTCCCATTTTGTAGCCTAGAGGATGCTGACTTTCATTTTGACAAATCCATGTTGTACTAGAACCAAAATTATTTGAGATAAATAGATCACAAGCTTTTCAGTGCTTGCATACATTACAAATCTTGAAAAGAGAGATACCCATCAAAATAAACAAAGTCAAAATTGAAGAAAATAAAGCGACATGTTTTTTTTGGTTGATGTTGATTGCTGATTAACTCAAAATGCTCTTACATCAGACATGCCAGGTACTAAATTTGTGAGCATAGCTCAAAAAATGGGGTTAAGTAGTTAAACAAATCTTTTAGGTTGTAACAATAGACCCCACTAGTACTTTAGGTACATTGGAATTCTTCTTCCTTCGCCTCTTCCTACACTTAGTTGGGGTTCTTGTCGACCTCATCTACCAAGTGCATCCTCTTCTCCTCTTCCCCCTTATGGACTTCCGTCCACCATAGAATTTCCTCCTACGACAAAGACTCTCTTCATTCCTCTCACTCATGGGATCCCACCTACCATCAACCCACCGCCTTGACCAAATCTCACTGGTAATATCCTCTTTTTCTTCCATATGCAAACACACTAAATCTACAATTGGACAACTCCAAGTGTCCACCATCTTGTGCAACTCAACTTTTACCTCCTCTACCGCAATATATTCTTCATCACCTCTCACCGTGATTGTAACTTCCTCAAATAATTCTGCTACATCTTCACTCAACACAAGAAAATATTCAATCTTCATGATCTCCTCTCTAAGAATTGTAGTATCTTCTTTCACTCGATCAAATACCGGACCCTCATAAACCTCTTCCTCTTCAAGTGATGCTACTACTACGACATCTTCACGCATTGTAAATAATGTAGCATCCTCATTAGGGTCTCGATCAATCTTGGTGACACCTCTACACTTTGAACTTCTTCTTCCACTACATTAATCTCATGCTCATCTAATACATCCTATTCCTCTAAAAGACATTAATTAACTAATAGATGGTGTTTCACGATCATTTTCTCTTCTCTTTTAGCCTCTTTGTTCGTGTGGGCTTCTCTAATTTCTTTCCCTTTTATCATCTCTTTCTTGATCTCCTTCAAGGCTTCTTTCCTTATCTTCTATGATTCTCTCTCAAATGTAGTTGTCCATCAATGCTTTCTCCCCTTTTAGATCATGGGGATCATCAACATCCATGCAATTAAAAACCCTCGCATACTCTTTCATTTCTCCATCAAAAAAATTTAATCTTTCCATTTCTCACCATTGTAGGACTCTCCACACCTGCACCATCTCTCAAGGTCCTCTTAGACTCTCATTGCTTTGGTTTCATTTCACAACTTGTCTCCCTCAGCTCTGAAATGCTCAAGACTTCTACACACCTACAAAAATCCTTTTGAACCCTTGAGACAACTCAATCACTTCACCTCTACTCGCAGGTCCTTATACAAGCTACCTCACATTTGGTGCTTTGCTTATGCACTCAGGAACATCGACTCTGATACCAATTGATGCAAGATGATATTCCCTTCTACCCTCAAAAATCAAAGTTTAACAAATACCCAACATAAATAAAGACTTAATTTAAAGACTTGTATTTGCAACAAGAAATATGGTTTATCCTATTCAAATTTGAGAAATGTATCAACAAATGAAATCATCTTTCATTAAAAACAAGTGATACAAACACCATCTCTAATTTTCTATACAATAAAATATTTTCTTGCACACTCTTCGAATTTTCTCTCACAAAATCTACCTCCTAGTGCACACTGACATTTTTTCCGTTACACTACGGAGCCTAGGGTCCGTTTGGTTCCTGGTATTAACCAGGAATAGTCATTATTTAATGCGAGAATAAAGTAATTCACCATTTGTCGCCATTTTTTGAATTCTCGAATTAGAAAATTAGTCCCCATTTTGGGCCAATGCATGGATTAATTAATTCAAGAAAAACCTGGAATTCATTTTTTATTCCAGAATAAGCTATTCATGGATTCAAAATAAGTTATTCATGGATTCAAAATTACAACAAAATGTCTAAGTCGTTGGGTCTGTGCGTGAACGGTTCTTTAGGTTTTTTGGGAAATTTATTTCCGCCACAGTCATTTCGGCCATTTGATAAAAGTTCAAAAATTAAAATTTTTCTTAACGGTTTTAGGTTTACCGAATTTTTTTTAGTTTTTACTTGGCTATGACTTTGGATAGAAAAATATAAAAGATTAAAAAAAATGAGTAACAAAGTTGATAAAAGTTCAAAAATTAAAATTTGAAAGAAAATAATTTTTTTTTATAATCTTATTTTTTTAAGTAATAATACATATTTTAATTTAAAAATATATAAGTTAAAAATACATATATATTTTAATTAAAAAACCAGCAACAAAAATGATAAGTTCAAAAATTAAAATTTGTAAGACTTTTTTAAATTTTTTATAACTATATTTTTTAATAATTTAAAAATACATATTGTTCAAATTAATTAAAAAAATGAAAAATAATCCTTATTCCAATTCCACATTATGGGATCCAAACACAGAATAGATTAATTCCGAGTCATCTTCTAGGTGCACCAAACAGGTCCAAACCTTATTCCAGCTTTCTTTTTCAGGATTAATTAATCCGAGAATAGGTCCTTATTCTGGAATAGGCCTATTCTGGATAAATTAATTCCATGCACCAAATGGACCCGTTCTCCTTCTTAATTCCTATGCTAATCTCTTTATCTAATCAACCTAATATGCTATTCTCTGCCATTTTTTTAACCTTAATATGCACCTTTTTATATTTGGTGCCCTCTTCCCCTTCCTTCATTTGGGCAACTCCAGTCTTTATACATAATGTCGCTCCATTGTTTGCATCGATCCATCTTTCCCTATTGTATTTTATTAACTACCCACCGTTTCTATTCTAAGATGATGGTACAGGTTGTAGAATTTGGCGTTACACCAGCCTTCGGGTTTGATTTCCGGTTACTAAAGCCTTTTCAATATTTCCATTCGCTACGTTTCCTATAATCTTCCAATCCATGTGACAATATTTCTTTTAGGCATTTTGTCATATAGTTAACATGCTATGTCTTTTCTTCCATGATTTGCATACTTATACATCAAACAATGGTGATTTCAAGCTATACATCAAACAATCATGATTACAAGCTCTGGCAAAACTTCCTTTTATCTATTATGTTCCTATAGATGTTCATACTGATTTCCAAATCCCCCATTTTGTAGTCTAGAGGATGTTGACTTTCATTTCGACAAATCCATGTTGTACTAGAACCACAATTCTTTGAGACAAATAGATCACAAGCTTGTCAGTGCTTGCATACATTATAGAGCTTGAAATGAGAGATACCCATCAAAACAAACACATCCAAAATTGAAGAAAACAAAGTGACATATTTTTGGGTTGATGGTGATTGCCAATTAACCCAAGACGTTCATACATTACCATGAGGCTAAGTAATGTTGTTTCATGACATTTAAATTAATAAAATCTTTTATAACTTCCTATTTGAACTTTTTAATGTAAGCTCCGTATTTATTATCTTCTTACACAATATCAAATATTTTGAAGAATAAATAGTACATAAATGTTTCTAACCCTCACATGGTTATCCTTTTTTTATTACTCAATTTTCTTTATTCAGATCATACACTATTTATCATTTGTATAATTAAACTAGATTAATAAAATTCAAGATTTAAAAGAAAAGTATCACATTTAAAATCCTATTTATCTTGTACTTAACATTTACGTTATAAACATACAATAGTAAACTAAATATAATGAATCATGTTCTATAAGAGACAAGAATCATATCTTGACACCAACCAAACTTATTTGTGCTTAGTAGTCTAGTGAGAAAATCTATAATATTAACTAGAATGTAATATTATATTTTATGACCCTTTCACCTTAGATATCTTCTATAGTATGATAAGCATGGAATATTGAGTTTTTTTTTCCAATAAATAAACAATATTCTATCTATTTATAGAATATATAACAATATACTCTTTCATTCATAATTCAACTAGATGTTATATTAATTCCTCTCAATTAAGTAATATAATTAATGTATTTATTATTTTGGTAGCAACTCTTAATTTTGAACTTAAACTATTGCCCAATTTTTATCTTAAAAATATTTATGCGAGATGCATTTGATCATATCACACTACATAAAATATGTATTTCTACTATATGTATGTGGGCATAATTACATTGGTTCATTATGATGTAACTGTGTTGAGTTACTCAACTATCATTTGTTTGCAATGTATAAAACTATGTCACATTATCAATGAAATATCTCAAGCATTTTTGGCTCATTTATGGTATCAGAGCGGGTATTTGGATATTTATGATGATTGGTGTTTAAAGTATGAGTGCATGTATGTTGGTTTAAGTTGGGCTTCCTATGTTGAACTAAGGAGTAAACATCATATAGTGAAAATAAGCTATCAAAATCATGTAGTTGCCAAAAAAATATATATGAATATTCTTATGATTAATTATGCATGATAAAACCTATAATATTAATTGAAGTAATCACTTCTTTTGAAAAGGTGCACATTACCCATGTGTTCAGGGAAGGTAATCAAGTCGTCAACTGGGTTGCCAACTTGGCGGTGCGAAGTGACAAGCATATGTGTTGGCATAGCGGTGGAGATTTGCCACGCGATGCTTTGGATTTAGTTTATCTCAATCGAATCCACGGGAAGGAAGGAAATATACAAATAAATCATGATTGTGATAGCTCGAATGGGTAATGACATCACCATAAATGGTATGTATGAGACAGACTGTAAGGGTAATAATAACAATAAAAACTGGCACACTTACTGGGCGTCCAAAAGTAAAGAAATAACTTACGGCTTAAGGCATCATAGTAAAGCTTTCTAGAAATTATTGAAGAGCTCTGGTTTTCATAGAGATTTGAGTCTGTTAGCTACCCTGAATCATTCATTGATGGGACAGGAAAGACATAGGAGGGAGCCTGCAAGGACAACAAAAAATGGAAGAGGCGTACAAAGGTCTGGAATTACCTTCATAATGGAGGGATTTTAACATTTATAGAAAGACTCCATGGTAGAAAGCCGGCTGTAACTAAACTGTTCGTCAAAAACTAGAACAAAGGAAGCATAGGGATTGAGGGAAAAAATTCACGGTTACCGAGGAAGTCATCTTTGCTAGGATGGGGATACCCATTGTTGGGAAAAAATTCTACAGAGACCGAAAGATTTTGGACACTGCTATCAGTGATTTTGTGAGAGACGAGGAGGAGAAGAATGAGCTCATCAAAGTTGGCACCCATTACCTGCTTGAAGGATTGAAAATGCTGTGGCGGTTTGTTCTCCGTGCCATCATCTACTACATTAATCTGGACTCTATGTTTGATAGAATTCAGACCCATCACTTTGTTCTGCTGAATCACTTTCGCCATGGCATGTTGGTCTCTATCCCCTTTTACCTATATTCTTCCATAAATAATAATATCAACGGGTATAGAGAGAAAGAAATTGCTAGCCCCGCCCTGCATGAAGGGATTTTGTTGTAAATCTATGAGTACTTTAAAGCCCAAATCCTGGGCAAGGAGATGAGCCAGAAAGAGGAGATAGAAGCCCCAGGCTCAGAATATATCCCCTTGGATACAAAAGATAGTGAAGGTATGCATTCTGAAGAGATTGAGGAACATGATACAAAGAAGATTAACCAGGGGTTGACGTCTAAGAAGAAAAGAGGTAGTTTGGTTAGAGTAAAAAAAGAATTGGCAACCCCTAAAAAATAGAGCACAACTGCTATATCTTCTGACAAGGATTACAATGAGAACGAGGAGGGCATGGATTCTAAAGGCGACAAGTACCTGACAATTTGGAAAGGAAGAAAGAGAAAGCTCTCCATGACTGGGAATTACCCAAGCAACAAGGGTAAGGACAGGGTGGCATTTGCTGATAGGACTATCCTGGAGGACAACAATCCCAGAGCTTCCCCTGTTGTGGACAACAACCCTTCTCCATAGACTCATGACATGGGGAAGGACCAAGATAATGAGTTTAGTTGTTATATGGCGGAAAAGGGCAGGGTAATTGGTTGGAGTGACTTCATGTTAAGATAGAAAAAATGGGAATAACCAGAGAAATAATTAACCCCAAGGTCCTGGAGGGAGAGGGCGACCGTATTAAGTTGGATGAGCTCATTGACTCATCTATGGTGGTACTCTGCGATAATATTAGGGAGTTTGACATTAATTTGCTCAATAATACCAGAAACAACATGCTAGACCAATATAGGACTATCAAATGGATTTTCCATGAGGTGGAAGACCTCAAAAAAAGGGTTAAGGGTACCAACAAGGCCAACAAGGATATTGATGCAGAGGAACAGAGTAACCTGAGCACCCGGGTCAAGAAGATGGAGGATAATATGACTAGGGTTGATGCTACCCTAAAGAAGATTGCAGAACAAAGCTACAACACCATGAAAGCATCTAGGGAGCACACTGACACTTATATTGACAAGCTGGAGCAAAAGCTCGAGGGGAAGGAAGCGGCCAGAATGGTTGGGGATTCAAACCAGGAGCGTGATCAAGGTCCGAGCAAGAGAACCCGTGCTAGAACCAAGAAGACCAAGGACAAGGAGCTAGAGAAAGATATCCAGAAAATAAAGGACTCGACGACCAACATGGAGCTAATGGAGGCTGAGGCTGCCACTCTTTTGGTGGACCTTTCTTGAGGTTCTTTGGCTTTTTTTGCTGTCTTTGGTTTAATCTATATTTTTAGATGCTTAGCCTATTTTTTGTGCTGGATTTTTGGCGTGTTCTGCCTTTTATTTCACTCTGCTTTATGTTGTTAACTGTGTTACATCTTAATACTTTGTTTTGGGTTTCAGGAACCCTGTAAAACTTGTTTTACTTAATCAGAAATAAAAAACATAAATAGAAAATGATATGAACATTAGAAATGCATGCATAAATCCTTATGAAAAAAACTCCACAACCTAAGAGATTCAAGACTGTATTAATAGTGAAGAATGTACAACAATACAATCTACATATGATTTTAAAATAATATATAGTTGTAGATATTTAAAAAATAATTTTACAAACCTTTATTCTATACCTTGATCACATAGTAGAGTTACAAACCAAAAAAAACCACTAAGTGGTATTGTTATGCCTTGCATCCCCGTCCCTACATTTTGTGTGCAAAATGTTGGTTCCCCCTTTTTTTCTTTGCTTGGCCTTTTGTTGCGGCTCTACCTTGTCTTTCTTTTCTTTGCTTTCTTTGTCCGGGGTTTTCTTCCCCAGAGTGTGTCATTTTCTTGGTTTGTTTTCCCGTCCGGGATCCCAGATCTCGGAGGTTGCCTTTTGGTGGGAAGTCGGATTCCGGACCCCGGGATCGTTTGTGATGATGTTCCTAAGTCTTAGGAATATCACCGCAAGGAATCCCCGGGCCCGGAGTCCGGATGTTTTGCCTGACCTGAAATCTCCGGAGTGAGGAGGATTACTTTTTACTACGGGTATAAATAGACTCGCCTGTCATTATCACACTTACCGCGATTAAAATCTTTGAAGCACTTAGAGCAAAATAGAGCGATTTCCAAAGCAATTAGCAGAGCAGTTACAGAGAGATTTGTAATAATCAGAGCTTAACACCTTCTACTGTTCTCAGACATACGCTAACACTCCGTGGTGGTGATCTTGACAGCTTGACGGTTCGAAGCTGTTGCAGAGTTCTCCTGGTAATCCTTTCCTCCATCGCCTTCTGCGTTTTCAGGTTGGTTTCTCTGCTTCCCTCCTCTTCCTTCTTGATTTTGTTTTCTAGTTTTCCTTGTTTTTGCTTATCTTTGTTTTGTTTGCTTGGTTTTCGTTTGCTTTGTTTCTTTGTGTCGTTTCTTTGGCTTTCTGGTTTTGCCGCTTGCTGGTGGCTCAGCTTTGCCAGAAGGTTGTCCGCCTCCTGCGCAGATGTAAATAGTCCGTAAATATTTTGTAAATAGCTTGTAGATAGTTTGTAAATCATTTGTAAATAACTCGTAGATAGCATGTTCATAACGTAAATAGCTGTATATTCTCGTTTCAGCGTTGTCTGGTTTCTCCTGCGAGAGTCGCCCGCGTGTGTATTCACATATATATATATATTTCTATAAGTAACCCTTGTATATATCCCTCCTTTCTATGTATACCCTTCAGCTCTTTGTATATCCTTCCGGGTGACTCGACGAGCTGGTCGAGTCACCCTTGCTGTTGGTTTTTCGCTTCAAGTTTGCTTCAAGGCAGGAAACCACTTGTTTGAAGCTCGGCTCGAGGCTAGTTTCAAACAGGCGGTTTTCTCTCTCCTCCATCAAGGCTGTCAGAGCCTCATTTATTTCCCATGCGCGCAATTACTTTCGGCCAAGTGGCTTTCCCTTTTCGCGCGTTGGAACAGTTGGCTCCGCCGCCAGTGCCGTCCCATCCATTCAGTGCTAGCGCACGTGGCGTCCACGTGGACCTGCTTCCACTTTCTTCTTCACTAACGGTTACTTCTCTGGGTTTCAGGCCCCTTTCTGTCATTTATCCCATGCCTTCGTCAAGTGTGACAAAATTCCCTGGACCTGGAGATATAATGAAAATGCTAAGTTTATGTTTGCTTTTCGGATACTTATACAAAAAACAAACTTTTCAGGAAAAGCAAACGGCGCGGTGGTAAGAACTCCGGACCCCGGAGTTACTGTTTCATTTTGATAAATATGTTCTAACGGTCGCTTTGTCTCGCAGGTCCGGACTTCACTTTACAATCATGTCTGAAGCATCCGCCTCATCTCCTCCCAGAGTTCCGGATCCACAATTTTGTATTCTTTAAAGTGATCTGCGTTCTGGTCCCCGAGGCCGACCGGTCACTTTCAGAAGCGGTTAATTAAGACTGTCAGAGGGTAGTTGGACACATCAAGAGGCATTGGCTCGGCAGTTGGATTCTGACAGGGTGATCTTCCCGAGGCACCGTTTAAAGGTACACCTGGCACATTGGAGACAGGGCGCTGCACTTCCCATTTATGAGGCATGTAGCCTCGGTCCCCGGGGGACTTACTTTCTTCTTCCTTCTCTCCGGCTCTCTTCTCGAGGCCAATTCTTCCGATGTATATTCTTATCTTCTTCTTCTGACCTGGCAGACCTATTCCGTCTCCAGGTCTTTTGTAGGGTGGCGCAGGTAGTACCGGCCCCCAGATATTGTATTTTATTAAAGTGCAGTAAAATAGGGTTAGGGTTACAGAGAGTTGTATAAATAGGCGAATCGGCCCATTTCCAAGGGTCGGCGAAATTGATGATTTTGTTGTCCATAAGAAATAGAAAAAGTAATTTTCTGGTTTCAGTTGCAGAGCTCAATGCTCCATTGTTCCGTTCTTGATAGTTAAATGCTCCCTTGGAGCCACCATTGTATCACGCACCAGTGCTTGCTGGACTACATTAATGAAGAAGGAAGGATTCCTGGCAATGAAGTTGTTAATGTCTCTGCTTCTGAGTTAATGGTATTTCATGTTTTGATGTTCTGTCTGTCCTTCACTTTGATATGTTAAAGTAGATTAACGACCTCTTTATTTCCGCTACTGATAAAATGCTAACTGATGGTTGTGTATTTCTTCGGTATTTAGTGTAGTCTTTCAGAGTGTTGTTGATGTTCCAGACTTTTCAGCATGACTATAGTTAGATGAATGCCTCTAACCCTACAGGATCTTTTTCATTTTATTTGCTAAGTGTGGAATACTCCGGGAAACCCTTACCATTCTGAATCTCCGAGAGAACGAGTTGAAGTAACCAGCTATCCCCCTCGAAAATAGTCACCTCTCCCAATTGAGCCCCGCACTGTCGTGACCCGACACCCAGGTGCTTGAAGGCCCGGAGGATTTATTTCCCCCGGACAACCTTTACAGGCGGAGTTGGCCGATTTCTTCGAACCCGGTGACAACTTATGATTGTTGGCGGACCCAGTCAGCAAAACCCCGTCAACATGTATCTTGAAAATGAGTTAAAATGAACCATAACTAAAATCCAATTCTCCATTAATTATGGTGAATTGGTGAAGATTCCAAGGATAGAAATTAAATACTCTTACATGTATGACATACCTTATACTTCTCTTATGCATTCTAGATTCCATAATAATAATTGGATTACCGATTTTCTAAAATGATATTTGAATTAGTAATGTCTTCTATACCTAGCTTCCTATTTAAACCTTTTAGTGTAAGCACCCTATTTATTAACCTTCTTATGTAATATCCCAAATGTTTTGAGGATTAAATAGTACATAGATGATTTCCACTCTCACAAGGGAATCCTAATTTTATCACTATGTGATCCTTGAAGATCATACACCATTATATGACTCTATCCGTCGTGGAAATCCTAGTAAAACAGTAGGAGCATTCTTCTTATTTTACTTCAAATCATACAAAGGAAGAGACAAGATAATTAAAATAAAACTATCAAACCAATCAATGTTAATATTTGTTTCGATGTTTAAAGATTACGTAGGAAATTACAAAACCATAAAGTATAAAACTATAAAGACTTACAAAATTATAAAACCATAAAATTACAAAACCATAAAGTATAAAATTATAAAAATATAAAGTAACTAACATAGATGCAGCTTACGCAGGAAATTACAAAACCATATATACAAGATAGAAGAACTCATACTAATGAAACAACATAAGATATCTGGTATTCAAATGCAACTCATGAGCTTTGCTGGCTCCATTCTTGTTTCATGGATTTATGAAACATGAAAAATCCAAAATTGGCATCACTAAGCTCTCCGTAGTAAATCTATGCAAATAAAGAAACACTCAAACCACCTATTCTTAATTTCTAGCATATCTAACCAGGAATCATGCTTTATAGCTTCTACCGTGAAAGAGAGGTGAGTTTCTACTCTTTATGAGAACTAACACAAGAAACATGGCAAGAAACATGGTAAGTCATGATTACTAATGAGTAGTCCTATAGTAATCTGAGTTATTTACAATTTTGCTACTATGCTTTTTTCGAGAGCTTAAACTCAAAGTCAAATATGATTCCGACCTGGACTAAAAGAGTAGAATTTGCGGGAAAAAATTATTCAATCTATATATGAAGGAAAAAATGCTTAAGCTATCACTGAGGTACCTTGCATGTATGCAAAATGTTAGAGAAAAAGTATGGTACGTGAACTTCTTTGTAAATACCACGCACCTATCATGATTTAGTACTTGCATCCTCCAACAGAAATTGTAAACCCCAGCAAATATTAGAATAGTGACTTAATTTTATTTTTGTAGAAATTTATGTTCTTAGTAAACAATGAAGATGTATAAAAAATGATTGGAAAATGTTATCTCTTTATTTTTTCAGATATCTTATGGGGAACTATATTAAAGACTCCTTAAATTTTGTTTAGATGGAGATTTAGATATCTTAGAATTTTTTAAAGATAATGGTTTTGATTGGTAATGGAAAACTGATTTTAGATTGGGTGTACTTTTAGACAAGATCAGGCTAAGGCTGTGGACATACTAGTGAAGGATCTCAAATAATTTTCTTCTTTCAATGAAGAGCTATTCAAGGAGATTACACAACTTCTTACTCTGGAGAGCTTAGTACCATGTTTGCTTCAGTGTCATTTTGTAAAATTTAACTCTTCATTTATGATAGGTTAATATATATTAATGTGAACTAAAATCATCATCTAGGGATATGCAACTGCATTTTGTTGAAGCCTTTTGTTTTTACAAAATCATTCATATTGGAATGATTGCCAAGAAATGTTTTATTTTTTATTTATTTTTCTTGAAGCTTGTATAGGAGTTGTATTATTTAGATCGTTGGATTTGAAGACTGTGAGATTGTGATTCATTCAAGGAGAATGAGCAGCTGTCTAAATACGGGGAGTCCAAATCTGCAAGAAATGTTAAGCTTATGAAACTTAAGAAATTGATAGAGGCTAATCCTCATTTTCGTCACAAAATCCAAATTCCTAGCTTAAAGCATCTTGTCTTAGAACTCTCATAAATAAAAAGGGAAGTTGTAGTTAGTTGACTTAGTTTAGGATTAATTCCCAATCTCTTAGTTAATGAAAGTGGTGTGAAAAGGTTGATAATATTTGTTGAATTACATATGATCTTCGAGTGTTCATGTGAAATATGGTTTTTGTTAACATCATTTTTGAAGGTAGCATTGGGGGAAAAGTTAGCTCAAACATGCAAATTTATTTACTCAAGAGGATAGTGTTGTGGTCTTTTAGATAATAACGTTATATATTCTTCTTGTTATTAAAACATCAAGCTATATCAGAGAACCACGGTTCACTATATCTGAGTCCAGGTTGACAAGTACTTGGTGAGTGATTATGTTATTTGTATTCTCATGGAAAATGCATAGATACTCTAATCTTCCCGCATTGTCGCTACATACCCTATGAAGGCCATGTAACACATGTAATGTATATTTGGTTTGTCATCGACACAAAGAAAATATCTTTGACAACGTGATGTGTATAAACAAATGTTCTCCTTGTATTCCAAATGTCCATTGCAAGGAAAAACACTTTCCACTTGTCAAACTCGTGTCCATTTCAGCAAACAACATGTAAAAATGTGTAAGGGAAGATAGTATATGTGGCAATTTTATTATAAAGTTTTGTTTCTCATGTTCTAATGATGTCCCAAGATATCTATATCACATTTTACCAACCTATGGCAAGTGTTATTCAAAATATGGATGCTGAGTTGTCCTTAATAATTGACCATCCTACAAGCACAATTTAACGCTAAGTGGTCTTCTACGAATAGGAGAACGCTTCAATACAATAATGTCAAAAAGCTCAATTTATATGAAATAGTAATGTTAAAAGTGGGAAATATTTAATAGACAATTTTTATAGTAAATATAAGTACTTTTTAAATAATTTATAATGATTGAATTATTATATCATATTATATAAAAATTGAATAATTAATAATAATTATCTTAATTAAATTATTTTTACTTTAGGAATAATAGAAATGCATTCATACATTGAATTGATTATCGTAGAGTGTCTTTAATTTCAGTTTGTGATTTTTGTTTGCAAAATATATGTATTATTCTCTACATATAAACATTGTAATCTTGGTTACATTTAAATTTAAAAAAAAAATTAAAAGCAATTGACAATTGTATTCCTTCTGGAGCACTCATTTTCTTTTCATCATTTCTATACAACTCACCAACTATAGTAAATTAAGAATCGCTACAAAATTTGGAATGAATAGTGAGATGTCCACTGTACAAAATATTTCAAACTAATTAGAAATTTTCTCAAAATATAATTTGTGGCTTTAAATCATGAAGAATTTCTATGTTCTCAATTCTTATGTTGATTTATACCTCATGCAAATTTTGTACTCCTTATTCCCTTACATGAAAGTATGTTCTCATCTTTTCAATATTTTTATTTTATTTTATATATTATTATCTTCTTAATTGCTTTTAATCATTTTTATACATTCTTAATAGTAACGCCTGATGATGTAAGACAAGAAGTATATGTATATATGAATGAGATCATGAGTTTCAATGAGGGTTGTGTTGAGGGGGTGTTTTTGCATTCTCTAACACAAAATAAAATACACTAACTATTACATTTTTTTGTTGAAAGAAAATATCTTTTTTTATGATTCAAATAATATCATCACAAGGTTTTAGTAGTCAAGTCTTGATCGTGCTTTGGATAATTAAGTGAATGTATGTGATTTTGCTAGTATCACATGGGCCTTACATTCATAAGCTAAAATTTTGTTTCTCTAATATTTCTTCGAAAATCCTAAGAATTGAAACTTCAATTTCAGTGGTTTAACAATACGAGTGGATGCTTTTCAACTTAACTTTCAAAAGGATAGGGTTTAGAAGGAAAAACTAAAAATCTTATACATAAATGAATATTTGTTGATACCAATTGACTAGTTCCACAATAACAAATATCACTTTATTGGATTAAATCATAACCATGACAAAATTGATGTAATCCTCAATAGAATACTTCACTTTTTCAGATCACAAGTCATTCATAAACAACCAATGATTGAATTTCTATCCATGAAAGAGGGTTCATACTAACCACACAGTAAAACTTACAATTGCAAGCACCAAATGGTACAAGCTTGGAACTTCATCAGGCATCAATCTAAACAAATCTTCATAATAGTAAACTTAAAGTAACTTTGAGAAACAAGAAGCCATTGTAACTTTCACAACTTAACACAAGTCTTAACCAACAACAATCAATCTCTGTGTTAAGTTTGCCACCCTTTTGAAACAATTTCTAATTCCTTTTACAACCAGAGTGGCCAAGGTCTTTTATTGATTACATTTTTCAAATGGAAGGACCATATTTAAGCTAATCAAATGCCAAGATTCCCAATAGATCCTAGGATGTAGTTTAGACTATTTAATGCAATTCGTTACAACAACCAAACCCCTTTTTCAATGCCTTTCTACAATAGCAAAAAAAAGATTACATCGAATCATCTTCAAAGTTTACAGTATTGGCTAAATAGCCAACTAAAATGTAAAACATAAAGGAGTTGAAAAAAATACTAAGTGTCCCCCTTCGTATGATATACGTTTTAATTTGCCAAAGTTTACTATATTGTAATTTTATATTCAAAATATGCTTAGCACCTAGATTACATCAAATCATCTTGCAACACTACATGCCCAACATTACAAAATAGCGATGGGCAATCACAAATTAGGAAGACGATTTTGTCTAGGTCTTAAAACCTTCCAAAAATGGATCGGGGATTTAAATGCTATGATACTAAATTTGATGGCCGGCCTTCGATATCATACATATGATTCCGATTTTGTTTAACCAAACCTTTCAAGATCGGACAATGGAAAAGGCAAAAGGCGGTATAAACTAAGTAGAGATCCACAAATTTAGTAACGCCCGTCGATGCAAGACACGGAATATATATGAGATCGTAGATAGTGCAAGCATAGGTGAGTGAGTGGTAGTCTTGAGAGAATGGGGGGATTGAAATTGAGATTGGTGTTCTTCTTTTGCTGCGTGATGATGATGATAATGTGCACAATTGCGAGTGAAAGGCGGGGAAGGATGACGGTGAACAGCTTCGAGAAGGGGGGAGAGGGCGGGGGAGCCTCCGCTTGTGATGGTCATTTCCATTCAGACCATGATCACTGGGTTGCTCTGCCTCCTGCCACGTTTAATCACTACACCAACTGTTTCCGCAAACTGAAGATCAGTGCGCGAGGGAAGTTTACGGTGGCCACCGTGATTGACGAATGCGGGGGTCCTGCAAGAATGATATCGTGGATGCCTCCGAGAGTGTTTGGAATGCCCTCGGCGTGCATCGCGGTGATAACAACTTTGGCCTCATGCCCATCACTTGGCATTTCATATGAGCCTTATATTCAATCTCTTTTATCGTCTATCATGCCGCTAGTCTTAAAGATCATGACTATTTAACACTTTTTGTCTAGGAATCAGTCATTAGCTATCACACTTGTTTCCTATGCACACAATCCATGAATGACTTGGCCTTAGTGTCCATAACCTGACACTTCATCTTCTCATCATCCTCATCCTCATGCATAATAATAACCCTCAATCCATTACACCATCTATTCTACTTATTGCCTTAGTTGCTCTTCTCTTCTCTTACTCTTTCTTGCACACAATCAATCTGTGAACTACTTCTCTTGTTCGTTGGTTTTAGGTTTTTGTAAGTTGGAGTGGGTATTTAAAGTTTGATACCTTCATTGCTCCATTGATTTCTAGTTATAAGAAATATTGAAGTTTAGTCTTGTTATTTGCCTATGTGTTGGCTTGTCTTATCTTTCATGCACACAATCCTTACATCGCTTCTCTTTTCTCGCTTCTTTCATCTTTTGTTTGTATTCCAAGGTTCATATATCAATTGATCGTTCGAAAAAGTTAGGTTTTGTCTTTTCAAGGTCTTTTGATTAGTTTTAAATAGCCAACAATTTAATTATTTAGTTAAAATTAGGTTGGGATAAATGGATACCCGTTTCAAGTTTCAAGTATATACGTGGTATAAAATTATTATTGTTATCGTCAAAGCTGGGTTGTAATTCAATCAATTGAATGTAATTGGTGAGGATGATGACATGAGACACAGAAGCACGTTTGGACCAAATTCAACAACAAATTAGATTTGATTAACAACTAATATGAAACTCTTTGACAACTATAACTAGAATAGATCAACATTTAAGTTCTCTCAAACCGTTGAAACTTTATATCTTAACAATTGTACGTTCTCTTAAATTTCAATTCGATTAATGAATATTTTACATTTACTTTTAAAAAATACAATTGGATATTATATTTGTGAAATAAAATGAGGTCTATTGCTGCAGGAGCATCTAGGGTGTAAGAGCAATCTTGCATCACCCAAAAATATTGCCTAGTTTTTTAATAAGGGCTATTTTGGGAAGGGTTACTATTTTTGGCAAGTTTACTATTTTTAGTAAGTTTTTTGTTTGAACACAGATTGTTCTAATTGCTTCCATGGAGGTTCATTTTGGATATATAAGCATGCTAGTAAAGTTTTGTGGCAAGATCAAGCCCGATTTTGAAGATATTAATTTTTCTCTTTTGACGAGGTGGTACAAAAACTTTGAACTCAATTTTGAAGGTCTTAGAAGTCTTGAAAGAGGTCAAAAACTCATTCTAGATGGCATTTTTTGGTCCTACCCATAGAGCACTTTGAGAAGTTTATGAAAAGTGGTTATAATAGAGAATCGAGTACACGGTTCAAAAGTTATGGCTTTCAGAAGTTGTGTCATCAAGATTCAAGTTTTGATACAAAAAGGAAGAGAGAGAAAAATCACTTAGGTGGGAAATTGAACTCTTGGACGCCAAAATGGCAAAGTTTCAAATTTTCTAGAATGTTCTAAGGTGATTATGGGTTTTACATAGACAGGGATGAAGGTGATTTTCGGGCTCGGTTCTAAAAGTGTAGATTGTGCTCTGTCTTGCAAATTATTTTAATAAGAAGGCCCATGTGGCTATAGCGTGTTATTTTCTAGAATGTTGTAATGTCATTTCATTCAAGATAATAGAAAGCAAATGTTTATGTTCTCAAGCAATTTTCTATTTTTTCTCTATTGTGTTTGTGTGTTTGGTTGAATAAGGGGAGTACCTTTCATCATTTATCATTTTAACATTGAACAAATTTAGAAAAAAATTGACAACTATAACTAGAATAGATAAACATTTAAACTCTCTCAAACTATTGAAACATTATATCTCAACAATTATATGTTCTCTTAAATGTTAGTTGGATTAATGAATATTTTAGATTTACTTAAAAATGAAATAAAATTGTATATCACATTTGTGAAATAAAAGGGGGTTTATCATTTTAATATTGAACAAATTTAACTTGATGTTACTTTAAACTGTTGGGTTCGGGCCCTTTCCCGCTTGATTTAATCAGAACATTGAACAAATTTAGAAAAATTGATTATATTCTCGGATTCTTTCAATATTTTGAATATTAAAATATTTTGATAGCTTTTAAATGGAACAATTAAAATTGTTTGATTACTAGTTGTTCTAAATGACACCCATGACATATCTTCTTGATATCTCCATATGACTACTCTCGTTAGCCTAACAAAGCTTAGACATGCTCATTCAACTTTCTAATCACACAAGGTCATTTTTCCTTAAGCCTAACTTCAATCTCGAAAGGTAAAAAATTATCTAATTATACTGCAAGAAAATACTAATATATAATAAGGAAAGCCAATAGTCATAAGGTAAGTATGTGATATCACATGAAATTTTTTTAAGATGGTGAGAATGTTAATTGTTTACGAAAAAATTATTAACATAAATATACAAATAATACAAATAATAGAAAAACATGGTAAAATTCTTATGGGAAAAAATCTACTACCAAAGAGATTAAAGATTGTATTCATAATAAAGAACACACAACAATACAATTCACATTCTTTTTTAAAATAACATGTAGTAGAACAATATTTATAAAATAACCTTTCAAACTTTATTATATACCTTGAACATATAGAAGTGTTAGAAATAAGAAACCACCAAGTGCTATCTTAAAAATGAGTTAAAACCACGAGCCATAAAAAAAACTAATTTCCCCCTAATTATGGTGAGGAAACCAAGAATAGAAATTAAATACTCTTTCATGCGTGACATATCTTACACTTCTCTTATGCATCATAGATTCCATCACAACAATTTGATAATAGATTTTCTAAATATAAACATCCCATATGATGCAAGAGGATTCTCTTCCACCCTAAAAAAAAAAATCAACTATTAACAAACACCCAAGAGAAACAAAGACTCTAATTTCAAAATTAGACCTATATTTGCAACAGGAAATATGGTTTATCCTATTTAAATTTGCAAAATTTAACACAAAAAATGAAATCGTCTTTCATTACAAACAAATGATACAAATAACATCTCTAATTTTCTATATAATAAAATATTTTTCTACAGACTCTTCGAATTCTCTCTCCCTTAATTTGCCTCCTAGTGCACACTTACACTTTCCCCCTACATCACGCAACCTCACACTCTCCTTCTCAATTCCTATGTTTCTTTCTTTACTACATCAACACAATCTACCATTCTCTGCTATTTTTTTAAAACCTTTCTATGTATCTTTTCATATTTGGTGCTTTCTTCCCCCCTCCTTCATTTGGGCGACTCCATTCTCTATACATGACATTGCTTTATTGTTTGCATCGATCCATCTTCCCATATTGTATTTTATAAACTACCCACCATTGTATTTTCTAAGATGATGGTACAGGTTGTAGAATTTGGCGTTACACCAGCCTTTGGGTTTGCTCTCCGGTTACTAAAGCCTTTTCAATATTTCCATTCGCTATTTTTCCTATTATCTTCCAATCCATTTGACAATATTTCTTTTAGGCATTTTGTCATATAGTTAACATCCTGTCTTTTCTTCCATTGTTTGCATATTTATGCATCAAACAATGGTGATTACAAGCTCTGGCAAAACTTCCTTTTATCTATTATGTTCTGATATATGTTCATACTGATTTCCAAATCCCCCATTTTGCAGTCTAGAGGATGTTGACTTTCATTTCAACAAATCCATGTTGTACTAGAACCACAATTCTTTGAGACAAATAAATCACAAGCTTGTCAGTGCTTGCATACATTATAGAGCTTGAAATGAGAGATACCCATCAAAACAAACAAATCCAAAATTGAAGAAAACAAAGTGACATATTTTTGGGCTGATGGTGATCGCCAATTAACCCAAGATGCTCATACATTACCATGAGGCTAAGTAATGTTGTTTCATAACATTTAAATTAATAAGGTCTTCTATAACTTCCTATTTGAACTTTTTTAGTGTAAGCTCCCTATTTATTATCTTCTTACACAATATCAAATATTCTGAAGAATAAATTATAGTACATAAATATTTCTAACCCTCACATGGGCATCTTTTTTTATTACTCAATTTTCTTTGTTAAGATCATACACTATTTATCATTTGTATAATTAAACTAGATTAATAATATTCCAGATTTAAAAGAAAAGTAACATATTTAATCATATTTATCTTGTGCTTAACATTTACGTTACAAATATATAATAGTAAACTAAATATAATGAATCATGTTCTATAAGAGACAAGAATCATATCTTGACACCAACCAAACTTATTTGTTCTTAGTAGTCTAGTGATAAAATCTATAATATTAACTAAAATGTAATATTATATTTTATGACCCTTTCACCTTAGATATCTTCTATAGTATAATATATAGCAATATACTCGTTCATTCATAATTCAACTAGATGCTACATCAATTCCTCTCAATTAAGTAATAAAATTAATGGATTTATTATTTTTGGTAGCAACTCTTAATTTTGAACTTAAACTATTGCCCAATTTTTATCTTAAAAATATTTATGCAAGATGCATTTGATCATCACACTACATAAAGTATGTATTTCTACTATATGTATGTGAGCATAATTACATTGGTTAATTAGGATATTTAAGATGATTGGTGTTTAAAGTATGAGTGCCTGAATGTTGGTTTAAGTTGGGCTTCCTATGTTGAACTAAGGAGTAAACATCATATTGTGAAAATAAGCTATCAAAATCATGTAGTTGCTGAAAAAATATATATGAATATTCTTATGATTAATTATGCATGATAAAACCTATAATATTAATGAAGTAATAAAAAACATAAATAGAAAATTCTTATGAAAATTAGAAATGCATGCATAAATCCTTATGAAAGAAACTCCACAACCTAAGAGATTCAAGATTGTATTAATAGTGACGAATGTACAACAATGTTAAGAAGTGACGAAGTGAGAGTCAACGTGCGGCAAGAGCACGTACGACAGAGGCATGATATCACCGTACGACAAGACCACGTACGGTGGAGGCATGGAAACATCAACGTACGGTAGGACCACATATGAAGGAGGCATGACAATATCACCGTACGACAAGACCATTCCGACAGAGGTAATATCACCGTATGGCAAGACCACTCCGACGGAGACAATATATGGTGAGGGGTCAAAGACATATGTTTTGATCGTGTGGCAAGTATGGTGAAGTACGTGTGTGGTTCGTATGGCCAGTATGGTGAAGCCCTTTCCTTGTGTATGGTGAAAATGAGTGCCTAATGGAGTACGACCAGTTGTGTGGGTGGTTGGTTGTGACAGACGGTTGGCAGACCATTTTGCCGGTAACCATTTCTGTACCAAATTCTGGAACAGTTTGCAGTATGTTTTAATGGCTGCAAGAATTCGTTAGAATTAGTAATGTATGAAAAAACCAAGTTAATTGTGATAGCAATCTGAGCGTGTGAAAAATCTGAGTTTTGTATGTAACTTTGTTTACTGAAATACAAAGTCACTCGGGGGTTTTGTGGTGGTGGGTTTTTTCCCGGAAGAGTTTCCCACGTTAAATATTGTATTTTCTCTATGTTATATTTCTGATATCTTTATTGTTTTATTTATCTACACATCTTTGTAAAATTGTTCTTGCATATTTACCTGTTAATTTGGCATTTGGAAAGCGTTTCCACACCGCTGCTTTCCTAACAAACAATACAATCTACATATGATTTTAAAATAATATATAGTTCTATATATTTAGAAAATAATCTTACAAACCTTTATTCTATACCTTGATCACATAGTAGAGTTAGAAACCAAAAAAATCACTAAGAGGTATCTTGAAAATGAGTTAAAACGAACCATAACTAAAATCCAATTCTCCAGTAATTATGGTGAAGATTCCAAGGATATAAATTAAATACTCTTACATGTATGACATACCTTATACTTCTCTTATGCATTATAGATTCCATAGTAATAATCAGATTACCGATTTTCTAAAGATGAACATCCTGTGAGGGTGAACAATGATATTTGAATTACTGATATCTTCTATACCTAGCTTCCTATTTAAACCTTGTAATGTAAGCGTCCTATTTATTACCTTCTTACGCAATATCCCAAATGTTTGGAGGAATAAATAGTACATAAATGATTTCCACTCTCACAAGGGCATCCTAATTTTATCACTATGTGATCATTGAAGATCATACACCATTGTAAAACAGCAGGAGTATTCTTCTTATTTTACTTCAAATCATACAAAGGAAGAGAGAGGATAATTAAAATAAAACTATCAAACTAATCAACGTTAATATTTGTTTTGATGTTTAAAGATTACACTATATTTCATTGCCATCGTTCGATGTAATCGATGTCAATGATATCATGGACCAAAACTAACGTATATTTATCTCTATCGTTAAAACCCGCCAAAAATGGACCAGGGCTATAT
>MU227134.1:424845-436718 GCA_018584345.1 Thuja plicata
ATATAAGGTGTTATAGTAGGTGTATATATGTGTGTGTGTGTGATATGGTAATGTGTGGCCTCCTAATCCAAGACAAAGAGATCCCAATTGATCAATGCAAAAAGGAATCAACTAGTTATGGATAAAGAGGGGAAGAGGATATAACTTAATAATTATAAATTTAATCAATAGATCTAGATTGCTTGAAACCTTAATTGAAATGAAACATTTACCTTGGAATGTAACAGATCTAGAAAAGCCTTTTTTCTGATGTCTGTGTTGAGTTTCAGGAAATTCTATAACCGGATCTGGAACAGAAATGCAGAGATGGACAAAACCCATAAATATTTTTCTTTTTTGAGTTAGTTTTACCTTTACCTCTTTGTGGGGGTGCAATTGTACCCCAAAATGTCAACCTCAACCTGCACTACTTCGATGGAAATTCTGTTTGTGGATCCTGAAAGTTGGTTGAAAAGGGTATCCAAATCAGCTCTTAAATTTGTCATCATGTACCTGTACCTGTACCTATACCTACAAGAAAAATGGTTTTATTTCTTGGAGGGGAGAATTTTACCTTAGTCAAACCCCGATTTAGGAATTAACCTTGAAATCAATAATTTAAATAGAGAATGCGAGCAAGTAGTATACGTAGATCTAATAATGAAGCTATGTTATTCAAAATAGATATGCAATTGTATTTCAAATGAAAACAAGTATGTTAATATGAAATCTTGGACTCAATATTAGAAACCCTAAATGTAAGATAACCTCCATGATTGTATTCTTGGAATCCACCTTGAAGGAAGCATGAATCAATCTTGAGGATGCACAAAGGATCTTGAAGGAAGATCACACCAGCATGATGGATAGATCTAGGGTTTGAATGCTTGAATCCTTGATCTTCAATGAAGAACTTGAATGCTTGAGAGGAAGAATTGAAAAAATTGATTGGACACTTGAAAGCTTTAAAACATGTAGAATAATGGATGCTTGCAAGTAGGCGATAATGTGCTTGTCTCCAAGTAGATGATTGATTGAAAATGAGAGGAGAGAGCTTTCTTATATACAATTCTAGGGAAGAATCTTCTAGAGAGGCCTACATAGGAGAATTAATTTCTAATTAGACCTATACCCATAGAAGTGGACCAATATTAAATATAATTTAAGAGTCATCACTTCGGAACTGAAAAAAGCCGACCTGAAAGCGGGAATATGAACTTTTGAATGTCCCCCGACAGATGATAGACTTTCCAATTGAAAAGGGGGACCTAGGTCAAGGTCGAGGTCGACCCTGACCTAGGTCACAATCGAGGTCAACCCTAAGACAGGTCAAGGTTGAGCTTGACCTTGACCCAGGCAGTCAGGACCCCTAGAAAATGTGTCAGGTGGGATACACAGTGCCCAGAGAGGCCCAATCAGGGTCCTAAACAGGCACAAAAGATGCAGAAGGGGAAGAAATGAGAGGAAAACATGGTGATGGCCCAAAAAACCCCCTAATGAGGGATAAACATTCTTAACATGGAAGTGCTTCCATTTTGAGATGATACATTAAGCCCCCACTTTAGCGAGAGTATGGAAATTGAACATACTCGCAGTAAAGTCAGAAGAAAGACTCTAGTGGATCACAACACATTATAAAATAGCTTAGACAAGGACATGAGCCCCCAGGCCAAGGATTCTAACTCAACATACACGCACAAGGGTACAAAAGCAGAGATAAAATAAAGCCCAAATCAACTAGTAAAGGAAACCTTACTAAGAAATGCTTCCTATACTAATATCATACTTGGAAAAATATCATAGAAAGCATAGAATACATAAGAAAGACAAGAGCAACACTATAAATAAAATAGTTTCATGATCTAATTCTACCAGCGTGAAAGTGAAAGAGAGAAAAGAGAGAGTGATTACCTTGCCTAGTAAGATGCCCACCTTACCCTGAATCACCAAGAAGGGAGAGGCCAACAGGGTCACCCATAAAAAGTTTTTAGTAGTTGTATTGCGTCTTTTGACAGCTTTTCGAATACCCATAGATCCACATTCGTGTCTCACTATAGAATATAAAATGGGTGTCTCTTCAGGATTTAGCAACTTATGTGTGTCACCTTCCAAGGATTTAGCATATTTGAATTTGAAAAATGTGTATCTCTTCATGATTTAGCAACTTATGTGTGTTACCTTCCGAGGATTTAGCAAAAATAAAAATAAAAATGCGTGTCTCTTTAGGATTTAGAAACTTATGTGCGTTACATTCTGAGGATTAAGAATGTTGTAAAATGTAAACTATAGTATAAGGGAGACCATATATATGCCCCCTCCTTATCGTGGCTACCTAATAGATAGGATAAGGAAGAGAAGAAGGATACCTACTTCACAAAGTAAGCAGATATCTTGCTAGCAACAATGTACACTATAAACTTAGCGAAGAGTATTGACCCTTATATCTAAGAGCATAGATAATCGTGAAAAGGATATGTCACTTATGGAAAAGGGATCCTCAAAGAGGAAGAGATCTTATCAACAAGACCTTCACCGTAGAGGAGTGCTTAGGATAAAATATTATCTTTCAAATAAAATTAAAGAGGGATCAAAGATTCAATCATCAAGCCTGCTGCGATCAAGAGGAAGAGGAATCTTGGAATGAAGGAATCAAACTCTAAACTAAAGAAAAGGCAAGAGTTTATAAAGAACATAATTTTCAAAATAAAGAAGAGCTGATGACCTAGGACAATCACCTCTCATATAAGAGGGTATCCATAGCCAAAAGATAATTATTTATAAGGAAATAATGTTACGAAATAAACAAATGCCACTAAGCTAAGGAAAGTAGATCCTTAGACAGAGAGAAAGAAGGAAAAACTTCCCCCCCAAGGATGAAAGAAAGGGATACACTAATCAGATCAAGAGATGATGTAACAAAGAGATATCTCGGCAAAGAAAATGTCTTAGAAAATATATCATGAAAACTAGGAGAGAGATATGGATGATTATGAGCAAAGGAAGGATGTAGCATAATATATTACCATAGGGACAGAATATAGAAAGAATAACCAATTAAGCTCAGAAAAAAAACATGCTAAGAGCATAATGGATCCTATAAAAAATGGAAGAAGTACCTCTTGCCCCCAGTGAAGAGACAAGAGGGAGAAAGATCTTTATTATTGAAGAACGAGGGGTATTCATCATATGGAAATTATGAAGAAATTGTAATACCGCATGAGAATGAGATATGATTCCTAAAGTACCTCTTTCTCTAAAATACATCTTGAAATGCACGCAATCAACAAGTAAATGTGTATTACTATAATGAAAAGGACATTTGTACTTAGAGAGAGCATATTTCGGCATAGGTTTAAAGATTTATTTCTTAGAATTCATTAACTGAACATATACTTTCTTAACCGCATCCTGAGGGTTATCAAGGTAATCTAAGGAAGGTGTTGGAAGGAG
Organism: Thuja plicata; assembly: GCA_018584345.1. Lineage (NCBI taxonomy): Eukaryota > Viridiplantae > Streptophyta > Pinopsida > Cupressales > Cupressaceae > Thuja > Thuja plicata. The sequence continues at coordinate 428,275 of MU227134.1, forward strand.
AATATGAAGAGGAGGGAGACAATCAAAATCAACCACCTTAAGTTGAGATAGTGGAAATCCTAGACCATGTTTATCTTGTTTAGGGGATAGATGAACCAGATATTTAAAACCATGTTCATTAACACCAAGCCCTAACCCATTATAACCTTGTTTAGCCACCATATTATATCTGGTAGTGTACATATCTTGTAAAGCTTCTACATGAGGTGATTGTTTACGGTGATAATGAGAAAATGTTGTGTAAGGTAGATTGATAGGTTTAGAAGATGTTTCTTTGCTTTTCCTTTTAATATCACATGGATCAGATAAGAAGGGGAAGGTAAATAAAATAATTCTTGCACATCTACATCATGAACCATAGTTTGAGCCCCATCATCAGTGTGGGAAGAACTAGCGATAGAAGATGGAGAAATGGGAGTATTAGGAATTGGATTAAGAAGGATAGGATAAGGATTAGGAATGATAGGATTAGGAATAGGAAGATTAGTAAATAGATTAGGAATGATAGGATTAGGATTAGGAAGATTAGGAAATGGGGTATCATCTACCAAATTCTTCACAGAATCCAAAAGAGAAATAAGTCCGCTACACAAATTCTTAATGAAAGTTTGAAAGTATGAAGGATAGTATTAGTTAATCTCAAAATAGCATAGGCAAGTGAAACATGGAGAGTAAAAAACATAATGAAATGGATGATACTCTCATAAACATCATAAGTACTATAAAGAGACGCTAAAAGAAGAATAATGAGGAAAATAACCATTCCCTAAAGCATCTTAAAGATCTTCATAGTGAATGAAATGCAAGAAATGTTTTTGTATTTTTAAGAGTATGTAGATTTTTTTGTATTTTAAAATGCAAGAGCATGAAAGAAAACTAATTTAATATGTATGCAAAAGCTATTTTCTAAGGAAAAGAGGCAAAGCATCTAACACCAAAAAGAAAGATTTATCTATCTCGGGTTCACCAAAATGTAGGATATAAATATGTATATATATAAGGTGTTATAGTAGGTGTATATGTATGTGTGTGTGATATGGAAATGTGTGGCCTCCTAATCCAAGACAAAGAGATCCCAATTGATCAATGCAAAAAGGAATCAACTAGTTATGGATAAAGAGGGGAAGAGGATATAACCTATTAATTATAAATTTAATCAATAGATCTAGATTGCTTGAAACCTTAATTCAAATGAAACATTTACCTTGGAATGTAATAGATCTAGATTGCTTGAAACCTTAATTCAAATGAAACATTTACCTTGGAATGTAATAGATCTAGAAAATCCTATTTTCTGATGTCTGTGTTGAGTTTCGGGAAATTCTGCAACCAGATCTGGAACAGAAACGCAGAGACAGACAAAACCCATAAATATTTTTCTTTTTTAAGTTATTTTTACCTTGACCTCTTTGTGGGAGCACAATTGTACCCCAAAATGTCAACCTCAACCTGCACTGCTCTGATGGAAATTCTATTTGCAGATCCCAAAAGTTGGCTAAAAAGGGTATCCAAATCTGCTCTTAAATTCACCGTCCTGTACCTGTACCTACAAGAAAATGGTTTTATTTGTTGGAGGGGAGAATTTTACCTTAGTCAACCCCCGATTTAGGAATTAACCTTGAAATAAATAATTGAAATAGAGAATGCTAGCAAGTAGTAGACGCAGATCTAACAATGAAGCTATGTTATTCAAAATTGATATGCAATTGTATTTCGAATGTAAACAAGTATGTTAATATGAAATCTTGGACTCAATATTAGAAACCCTAAATGTAAGATAAAACCTCCATGATTGTATGCTTGGAATCCACCTTGAAGGAAGAATGAATGAATCTTGAGGATGCACAAAGGATCTTGAAGGAACATCACACCACCATGATGGATAAATCTAGGGTTTGAATGCTTGAATCCTTGATCTTCAATGGAGAAATTGAATGCTCGAGAGGAAGAATTGAAAACCTTGATTGGACACTTGAAAGCTTTAAAAAATGTAGAATAATGGATGCTTGCAAGTAGGCAATAATGTGCTTGTCTCCAAGTAGATGATTGATTGAAAATGAGAGGAGAGAGCTTCCTTACATACAAGTCTAGGGCACAATCTTCTAGAGAGGCCTACATAGGAGAATTAATTTCTAATTAGACCTATACCCATAGAAGTGGACCAATATTAAATATAATTTAAGAGTCATCACTTTGGAACCCAAAACAGCTGACCTGAAAGCGAGAATATGAACTTTTGAATGTCCCTCGACAGCTGATAGACTTTCCAATTGAAAAGGGGGACCTAGGTCAAGGTTGAGGTCGACCTTGACCTAGGTCATGATCGAGGTCAACCCTGACATAGTTCAAGGTTGAGGTCAAACTTGACCCAGGGAGTTAGGACCCCTGGAAAATGTGCCAGGTGGGATAAACAGTGCCCGGAGAGGCCCAATCAGGGTCCTAAACATGCACAAAAGATGTAGAAGGGGCAGAAATGAGAGTACAACATGGTGATGGCCCAAAAAACCCCTTAAGGAGGGATAAAACTTCTTAACATGAAAGTGATTCCATTTTAAGATGATACATTAAGCCCCCACTTTAGCGAGAGTATGGAAATTTAACATACTCGTAGTAAAGTCAGAAGAAAGACTCCAGTGGATCACAATGCGGTCAAAAATCACTTAGACAAGGGCATGAGCCCCCAGGCCAAGGATTATAACTCAACATACACGCACAAGGGTGCAAAAGTAGAGATAAAATAAAGCCCAAATCAACTAGTAAAGGAAACCTTACTAAGAAATGCTTCCTATAATAATATCATACTTGGAAAACTATCATAGAAAGAAAAAAAGACTACATAAAAAAGACAAGAGCAACACTATAAATAAAATAGCTTCATGATCTAATTATACTAGCATGAAAGTGAAAGAGAGAAAATAGAGAGTGATTACCTCACCTAGTAAGATGCCCACCTTACCATGAATCACCAAGAAGGGAGAGCCCAACAGGTTCACCCATAAATTTGGTTTAGTAGTTGTAATGCGTCTTTTGATAGCTTTTGGAATACCCATAGATCCACATTCTTGTATCAATATAGAATATAAAATGCATGTCTCTTTAGGATTTAGCAACTTATATGCGTTACCTTCCAAGGATTTAGCATATTTGAATTTGAAAAATGTGTATCTCTTCATGATTTAGCAACTTATGTGCATTACCTTCCAAGGATTTAGCAAAAATAAAAATAAAAATGCATGTCTCTTCAGGATTTAGCAACTTATGTGCGTTACATTCCAAGGATTAAGCATGTTGTAAAATGCAAACTATAGTATAATGGAGACCCTATATATGCCCCCTCCTTATCGTGGCTACTTAATAGATAGGATAAGGAAGAGAAGAAGGATACCTACTTCACAAAGTAAGGATATATCCTGCTAGCAACAATGTACACTATAAACTTAGCGAAGAGTATTGACCCTTATATCTAAGAGCATAGATAATTGTGAAAAGGATATGTCACTTATGGAAAAGGGATCCTCAAAGAGGAAGAGATCTTATCAACAAGACCTTCACCATAGAGGAGTGCTTAGGATAAAATATTATCTTTTAAAGAAAATTAGAGAGGGATCAAAGATTCAATCATCAAGCCCCCTGCGATCAAGAGGAAGAGGAATCTTGGAATGAAGGAATCAAACTCTAAACCAAAGAAAATGCAAGAGTTTATAAAGAACATAATTTGTAAAATAAAGAAGAGATGATGACCTAGTAAAATCACCTCTCATATAAGAGGGTATCCATAGCCAAAACATAAGTCTTTATAAGGAAATAATGTTACGGAATAAACAAATGCCACTAAGCTAAGGAAAGTAGATCCTTAGACAGAGAGAAAGAAGGAAAAAATTCCCCCCCAAGGATGAAAGCAAGGGATACACTAATTAGATCAAGAGATGTTGTAACAAAGAGATATCTCGGCAAAGAAAATGTCTTAGAAAATATATCATGAAGACTAGGAGAGAGCTATGGATGATTATGAGGAAAGGAAGGATGTACCATAATATATTACAATAGGGATAGAATATAGAAAGAATAACCAAATAAGCTCAAAAAAAAAAACATGCTAAGAGCATAATGGATCCTAGAAAAAATGGAAGAAGTACCTCTTGCCCCCAGTGAAGAGACAAGAGGGAGAAAGAGCTTTATTATTGAAGAACAAGGGGTATTCATCGTATGGAAATTATGAAGAAATTGTAATACCGCATGAGAATGAGATATGATTCCTAAAGTACCTCTTTCTCTAAAATACATCTTGAAATGCATGCAATCAACAAGTAAATGTGTATTACTATAATGAAAAGGACATTTGTACTTAGAGAGAGCATCTTTCAGCATAGGTTTAAAGATTTATTTCTTAGAATTCATTAACTGAACGTATACCTTCTTAACTACATCCTAAGGGTTATCAAGGTAATCTAAGGAAGGTGTTGGAAGGAGAATATGAAGAGGAGGGTGACAATCAAAATTAACCACCTTAAGTTGAGATAGTGGAAATCCTATACCATGCTTATCTTGTTTAGGGGATAGATGAACCAGATATTTAATAACATGTTCATTAACACCAAGCCTTAAACCCTTATAACCTTATTTAGCCACCATATTATATCTGGTAGTGTACATATATTGTAAAGCTTCTACATGTGGTGATTGTTTACGGTGATAATGAGAAAATGTTGTTTAAGGAAGAATGATAGGTTTGGAAGATGTTTCTTTGCTTTTCCCTTTAATATCACATGGATCAGATAAGAAGGGGAAGGTAAATAAAATAATTCTTTCACATCTGCATCATGAACCATAGTTTGAGCCCCATCACGAGTGTGGGAAGAACTAGCGATAGAAAATGGAGAAATGAGAGTATTACGAATTGGATTAAGAAGGATAGGATAAGGATTAGGAAGATTAGGAACTAGATTAGGAATGATAGGATTAGGATTAGGAAGATTAGGAAATAGATTAGGAATGATAGGATTAGGATTAGGAAGATTAGGAAATGGGGTATCATCTACCAAATTCTTCACAAAATCCAAAAGAGCAGTAAGTCCGCTACACAAATTCTTAATGAAAGTTTTGAAAGTACGAAGAATAGTATTAGTTAATCTAAAAATAGCATACGTAAGTGAAACATGAAGAGTAATATAAACATAATGAAATGAATGATACTCTCATAAACATCATAAGTACTATAAAGAGACACTAAAAGAAGAATAATGAGGAAAATAACCATTCCCTAAAGAATCTTAAAGATCTTCATAGTGAATGAAATGCAAGAAATGTTTTTGTATTTTTATGAGTATGTAGATTATTTTGTATTTTAAAATGCAAGAGCATAAAAGAAAACTAATTTAATATGTATGCAAAAGCTAGTTTCTAAGGAAAAGAGGCAAAGCATATACTACCAAAAAGAAAGAGTTATCTATCTTGGGTTCACCAAAATGTAGGATATAAAGGCTCTGTGCAGGATCATGGTATGCCAAAAAGTGGTGATATGAAAAAAATGAGTTTTTCACTCGTCCAAAAGCGCACCCAAAAGTTTGTTGACTTTTGAGTAGGCCTGGGTGTCAGTACACTTGGCCAAGCCAAAAGCCAAAGCCAAAGCTAAAGCATTATCATATGTCTGATAATATCAGATGTCCAATAATATCGGATGTCTAATAATATCAGATATCCGATATCCATCAGTAGCAATATATTGTTGCCCGCGGCTGCGTTCAACATTTTCATTGTGAAAACGTTGAAGCAGCGATACCGAACCAATAAAATTGTATAACAGACAGGTATCTGATATCAGATTTCTTCCAGTACACGAGGTAAGTGAAATATAGTTGTTTTTTTATTGCTTTTTGTTTTTGGATTGAAATTTTTTTTTTTTTTTTAAACTAGGTTTTATATGATATTGTGTATTATTTTGTAAAATTTATTATAAACTAGAGTTGAAATTGATATTGTTTATTCTATATTATTTTTGAATCAAACATGGATTTAGACCAATCTGGAAACCCTCCCTCTCAGTCCACAAACAATCCATAACCACATCAAAACAATCCCCCGCCTTCAGAAGACCAACCTTTCTCAAACCCTCGACTAATACAGGAACTCATAGGAGATAATCTAAATCAGCTTAGAGGATACCAGAACACATATTTGAATATCCCCACCTTGCGCCCCATGTTTTCCACACTGACCTCCATTATTGAGAGCATGGAGAAACTCATAGAACAACACAATGCTACACTTCTTTGGTGTGAATCCATGTACACCCAATTTGATGATGGGCTTGACTACGATCAAGTTTTTGATCTAAACATAAAAAAACATGACATATGTAACATTTTTGTTGATCCCAAAACTGGTTCAAAAGTGGACCCCCAAAAAACCAAGTTGTTAATTAAATGGTGTACAAATGAGGCAATACATATCAACTTTTGGGATCGCTGGTGGATGGTTTTTGATAGACCACACCACAACAATTTGGATGTCCCATTGTATTTCATACGAAAATTGTATGCTGAATTTGTGCTTGGTCACAAAGTCAATTATTGGAGCATGAGACAGAACTAGGGCATGGGCTTAGGTGCTCCCTAGGATAGGCCCGGGGCACATCGGGTGAAATCCCACACATATGTCCCCCCTCCTGAGATTTCACCACCTCCCACAGTGCAACATCCTTACATTATTACTGAGGCTAGCTCACAGACTGTTCAAGCCATTCACCATTTGAGTGATCTACTCATTAGGCAGAGTGAAGCATTGTTGCCTCCTCATACTGATGCTTCTGGCCCTTCCACATCCTCCATGAGCTCACATATTTGTGTGCCTCATACTTGCGTTATGTGCAAGAATATGTGCTTGGGTCCCCTGAATGATAGTGATGCATATAACTATGTGTTTGAGGTGGATGATACTACACAACACGCTACAGGCACTGAAACACCCCATGGAGATGTGCATTAGGGGCATACAGAGCCATGGTCTCCTACTATTATGGTAAGAGTAAACAGTTAACTTGTTACATTGTACATTTAATTTTAAACATTCATATTTTTAATATAATTTTCTTATAATGATTGCCCACTTATGTTTTTTAATGTGTTTCATTTATGTCCAGTTGATGACAGAGGAGGAGATGACACAGGTGCAGGGGTCCACGCTTTCATCCATTTCATTTGGCCTTGACACTTCCATGGTACATATGTTTTAATGTTTTCATTGGTTTCCTTTTATTATAATATTGTATTCATGTATTTTCTAATTTTTATGATCATCTTATTACATACTGATGTAGGTTTCACCAGTTGCCACTGGGGGGCAGTGTGAGGGGGTTCAGGCATATCATGTTGACAAGGGGAAGGTAATTAAGTATTTTAGATTGATTAAGCATACATGTATACTTGTCACTTGTGCGTACTCATTTTTAATTACATGTTCTATTTGACAGAGGGTGGTGTTTGATGATGTCATGAGACCGGTTTGCCATGATAGAGCCACAGGCATCTCAATTTGTAGTGATAGCCTCACAATATGTATATTTCTAAATTTATTTGTGTGTAGTTTACTATTAAGTATATATTTAATATGATCAATTCATGATTGTATGAAACTTATATGTTTGACTTTTGTAGGTCACCCCTAGTTTGAGGGAGGTACCACACCAAGGGTTTGTATCACTGATGACCCAACCGACATTACCTGAAGAAAGTTCAACACAGGTAAGTTTTAATGTTAATTCAGCTATATTTAAAACATGTATTTTCTACCAAAGATTTAACATTAAATAGTATAAGTCATACATCAATCTCATGTTCACAAACATATATACAGGTCAGAGTCAACATTGGTGGCATTGTCCCTTCACTACCAATGACATATATTAGGTCTCCTGACCGCCTGAGGAGACATAGAGGCGAGGTACATGAGAGTTATTTATTATTGTTGACTATTATTTTAAATTTTTATTTATTATTTATAGAAACCATATAAATTAAGTAATCTAACTTGGGGTTTCACTTTTGTGTTTGAATGCAGGATCCATCAGAGCCAAAGAGTAGTTCAAAGATACTTCACTTTGATCATCCTAGAAATATTTTTAGTTGAACTTCTTATGTTGAGATGCCATATGGCACATTTTGAGATGGCGTATGCCATATTGTATCTAGATATGAACTGATTTTGTAAATTTTTGGAGATGGCATGTGGCACATTTTGTACAAAACTATTTCATATACATACATATCTACATGTTCATTTCTAATTATTTTATCTATTTCATGTGTACTATGTATGTATTATTTCCATATTATATATTTGAAATGTGTTGTATGTGTGTATTATTTCCATATTATGTCTTTGTCATGCATTGTATTTATGTATGTATGTTCATTTTTATATTATATCTTTTCCATGCGTTGTATGTA
>MU227134.1:455228-493379 GCA_018584345.1 Thuja plicata
ACCTTGAAGGAAGAATGAATGAATCTTGAGGATGCACAAAGGATCTTGAAGGAAGATCACACCACCATGATGGATAGATCTAGGGTTTGAATGCTTGAATCCTTGATCTTCAATGGAGAACTTGAATGCTTGAGAGGAAGACTTGAAAACCTTGATTGGACACTTGAAATCTTGAAAAAAATTAGAATAATGGATTCTTGCAAGTAGGCAATAATGTGCTTGTCTCCAAGTAGATGATTGATTGAAAATGAGAGGAGAGATCTTCCTTATATACAAGTCTAGGGCACAATCTTATAGAGAGGCCTACATAGGAGAATTAAATTCCAATTAGACCTATACCCCTAGAAGTGGACCTATATAAAATATAATGTAAGATTCGTCACTTTGGAACCCAAAACAGGCGACCCAGAAGTAGGAAAATAAACTTTTGAATGTCTCCCAACAGCCGACAAACTTTCCAATTGAAAAGGCGGACTTGGGTCGAGGTCAAGGTCATACTTGACCTAGGTCAAGGTTGAGGTCAACCCTGACCTAGGTCAAGGTCGAGGTTGAGCTTGACCCAGGTAGTCAGGACCCCCAGAAAATGTGCCAGGTGGGATAAACAATGCCAAGAGAGGCCCAATCGGGTTCCTAAACAGGCACATAAGATGCAGAAGGGGCAGAAATGAGAGGAAAACATGGTGATGGCCCAAAACACACCCTAAGGAGGGCTAAATTTTCTTAACATGGAAGTGCTTCCATTTTAAGATGATACACCTTCTAAACCTTACCACTGTTATCATCTTCAGGTTTTCTGAAATGATTCTTGAATTCATCAATATATTCTGCAAGATTCTTACTAGTATCAACAATGTTTTGCTTTATAACCATAGATGGTGGTAGTATTTTGTTATCAGCTCCATTGTACCTACAAAACTTTGCAATATGTCCTAGATTGCGACATTTATAACATATAGGAAGTGGTCTATTCTGATTAACCTACAACTTACAATACTTTGCAATGTGCGCAAAGTTATTGTATTTGTAACATGTGATCTTAGCTATTGTTTCTTCCCTAATGTAATATTGTTTGATTCTTGATTAATCAGGTTTCCTGCATTCTACTTTCTTATGTCCATATGCATGATAATTGTTTCGATATTCATCAAAAGATCTGTAAGGAATTTTACTTCTGTAGTCTCTCTTCATGTCTCCAATCTTGTTGCATCAAAAACATCTACCTCTGAAAGGTCTAATCTTTTCTTTAGGTTCTTCAAGAGTAGGTCTTTCTCCATCAGTCTTCACTTCTAATTTTTCTTCCTGAGTCTTTGAACATTCAACTTCATTGAAGCCAACTCCAGTCATGTCTCCTTTAGGTTTCTGTCTATCTCTTTTCTCATCAATCAAGTCACTGCTCAAGTGAAGTTTCTCAATATGTTTCTTAGTCTCAAAAAGCTCACCTTTTATGATCTAATTATATTTCTCTAATTCCAGATACTTGTTCTTGTAGTGATCAATTTTAGTCTTCATTTTTCCCATCTGAATATTAGCATCCTTTAAGGTCTCTTCAATTTTGTTTCTTGTATCCTTTTCCTGTTGAATCTCATTGGCCATCTAAATGGAAGTCATTTCATGATTAAGCTTCAAAGCATCTTTTTCTTGTTCAAGCTGTTATATTTGATCTGAAGTATCGTTATCTAAATCCTCTTTTATCTTATCCATAAGATCTTGTCTCTGACTTATAGAAATTTCAAGTTGTTCTTTCAGTTGAACTTGATGAAACCCTCTACTCTTCTCAATTTGAATTTCAAGTCACCATTCTCTACTTTAGCCTTATCAAAGGTCTTCAAGTGCTTCTTCAAAATTTTCCTCCAAACTTTCAGAATCAATCTTGATCTCCCTTAATAAACTATACTTGTAATAAGTGATATAAGAGCTTAGACACATATTTGAATCACCTCGGGTAATGCTGAGGGGGATATTGTTGGAAAAATGGTCAGCACTCCCCTCGGGATTCCTGACAAGGGACAAACTGCCACCCATGGACTCTATAAGTGTAGTGATTATTTCCAACTTAACCAAATAAATATTGAAATGAAAAGAACATAAAAACACAACACATAACTCATAACACCATAAATTGTTGTCAAGGAAATCCTGGCCAAGGGAAAACCCTGGCGGGGATGGTACCCACAAATATGCACTAAAATTATTGTGTCCCTGTTAGGAGCTAAAAATTGCATTAGCACATTTCCTTGTTAGGGGAGTACAAAACCCTATTAAAGGTATACTGAGCACACTAATCATACAATCAAAAATATTATTATGTTACAATGCATTTCTCAAGAATGAACAAACAAGCATCTATTATGCTTAGGTAGTTCTAGTTGTAGCTTGCATCACTATCTGTCTAATTCTGACATCACAATGCATCCATGCATCACATCCACATAATCTCCCATCGATACTTTGCTTCTCAAAAGCTCTCCATATATATATATATATATATATATATATATATATAATTTCATTACCTATTCGACTTCCAATTACATCACATAATAGAATTAATACTTATACAAAAATTAATTACCAAGTTGGTGGCCATACACTATCAAAACATAGGTAATCCACAATCCAAATCCAACCTAGCAGGTTTGGACTTCACATTATACTCCCTCAATCATCACGGCTGTTCATCTGCCATGTATCACTGTTACTCTGTCTTCCCATGTCTTCACTTGTTTGTATCTCACTACGATCAACACCAAAATGCAAGAGACCTTAACAAAAGTTCATACATATACAAAAATAACTTCCTCTAATCTTGCATGTCTCCATTCATCATATACTATCTTCACTGATAAAAAATGTACTTCTATACTCTATAAATGTGCTTTCTGTATTTAGTCATTTGGCAATTCCAAACTCTAAAATTGTGTTATACTCCAACAGACCATCCATACCAACAATATTTCTCTGTCATGTGTGTGTGTTGAGTGGAACTGATAAATGAAAAAAAAAAGTTCAAATTGTCTATTAAATGTCCATGCTAAATGTAGAAACTCATTTTAAGATATCATGCAAATTTTAAGAGTGTTCTAAAGAATATTAGACCATGAAAATGTTGCGGGTTTAATCTTGAAGTTTCTTTTTTTTTAAACAAAAGTGGGCAAGCCACCGATAATATATTTATAATAACTGGTTCAAAGAGTCATCCGTGGAAGAGCCAGGAAGAAACCCCAGAGTCATCGTTGAATACAAAAGAATTACATATGAAAGAGTTAACAGCTTGCAGAAGGACCCACTTTCAAGGAAGATAGAAGGATGAGATTCAAAAATCTAGATCTAGGAAGCCTAAAAAGCTATACAAAATTATATTCATAAATTGCAGAACAAAAAAGGGGGAACCATATAGTCCATTGTGATGAAGAGTACTAAGAGTATACAACATTTTAACTGTACAATGGAAGCTCCATAAGTAGATGGCCCAGATTTTCCAATAATTTCATCAACAAAGAAGCGAAGTGCCCACGAGCAGAGAGCTTGCAGGCAGTGAGAACAGGGGACTACAACAGAGTATTACACAAATGAGATTTAGGGGAGCCACCCAAATCAAACAGAGCATTTACATCTTTTTAATGCTAGATTTGTATTCCCTGGCAAGAGCAAAGGAAGCCAAAACTTCCAACAGAAGCAATCCCATACCATAAATTGTGTTTATGAACAACATGCATTAGATACCAACTAGTATTCCCTGGTAGTAAAGTGACCTACCTTAACTAAGTGGTGGTTACTGTTGCCTTTCCTTGCACCAAAAAATCACTCAGCACGTTCACTAGCCATACTACGAAGTTACCAATTATTAATCCATGGTAGTAAAGTATCCTGCCTTAACTAAGTGGTAACTACTATTATTTACTCTCTACAGAGCCATCCCCTGCACCTACAAGTAACTCTGCACATCCACCAACCATTCTATCTGCTATGAATCCAAGCTCACCTAGCCGCACTCAAAAAACATCTGCCACTGGAACCACACATATTTCCATCTCCAATTTCTCCTGTTCTTGTCTCATTCATGATTGCATCTATTACTTCTTTTACTTGATCTTTTGAGACTGCAATCTCCACCTTAACTTTCGATACAAGTGTCCTTAGAAAATTAAATCCTACTTACCGCTCTAAGGATCCACCCTGAGATCTAAAACCTTTAACATCAGAGACAGTCACACCGCGAATCCCCATGTTCAAGAGACCCGAAGTAACTTGATATATGCGCCATGGTCTCAAAATTGCTTCTACTTTGTAGAAGTTGACTTGTGGAACATAACTTAATTGATTGCAGCTGCTGTTGTTGCTTGTGTTGGGTCCATTAGCGTAAGTATAAGCATTTAGTGATCTTATCTGAAGATTAGTTTTAGCGTGGATGGTCATCCTCTGCCTCACCCCCAATGCACCATCTTACTTTTCCCTTCCTCGCTGTACACATTTAGCTTTCGGAGGTGATGGAGGAAGTAATGCATGAAATGTTGAGTAAGATCTCTGAACATGCATAGGAAAACCTATCGACTTCTCTTCCCTATCTAATGGGAACATATGCTAACAAGTAGCAGATGAAATTTTTTATCGAATAAGGCATCATCCACATGAGTAGGAAACGGTTGGTCTGTATCCCCTGGGAGTAAAGGAATCCTCAGCTCATATGCAATGACTGCCTTTCAGATGGAAAAATACAACTTACCCAGAAATCTCAAAAAACACATGCTATCTGTCAAATCAACCCGAAGATTTTATAGCTAATTTATCTGACTTGATGACTATTTGAAACTCTTCATCAATGTTGCTATTACCAATTGGTAGAGTAGATTCTTGGTTAATACCATCACAAGCACGATTAGCTAGGAAGTCAGCCAGATTATTGCCTTCTCAGAGTGTATGCAAAATCAGAACATCAACAAATGAGTCTAACAAGTTCCAGATTTGGTGAAAAATATAAGCCAGTTTCCAATTATATGACTCTCTTTTAATGCAGGCAGTAATTATAACCAAAGAATCACCTTCAATCACAATGTTGTGGAAGCCAGCTTGCTTTTCCAGAATCAGCCCAAGAAACAATGCTTGTGCTTCAGCCATATTATTCGAACCATGTGGAAGAGGGGAAGATTTGAAGGCTAATACATCGCCCTGATGATAATGAATACAAATACTAGCACTAGATTGGCCAGGGTTACCCCGGGAAGCTCCGTCAAAATTCAATTTGAATTGTCTAGCTGAAGGTGGAGTCCAATGTACTTTACGTCTGTCGAAAGAGGGGATTGCATTTGACTTCTGACACCAGCCAATAGGAATATGAATTCCTTTCCACTCACGAATGATACCGCTGTCCCAAGATGACAAGATTGGATTTATCTTGACTTTTGAATGGTTGTTGTTTACTACTTCTGAAATGGACTTTTCAATATAGCTGAGGACATTGTCAATAGAAGAGGATTGCTGATGGAAGATTCTCTTGTTCCTTTCCCACCATAGAGCCCAAACCACTATAGCTGGAATACAGGTCCACAATCCAGAAAAAGGGAGTTGGTGAAGAGTTGGGGCCAAGATTAAAAGAGATCCCATAACTTATTTGGGAGGGGCATTTGGAACTGAAGTTTGGCAAGAACAAATAACCAACATTGTTGGGAAAATTGGCAATTAAGGAAGAGGTGATCCCCGATTTCAAACTCTAAATTATAGAGGAGACAATTGAAATGCTGTGAGATGTTGAATTTAGAGAGCCTATCACTTGTAAGAGCTCTATTTTTCAGTGCCATCCATGCAAAGCAACCTGCTTTAGGGAGAGTGACGTTGTTCCAACAGAAAGAGAAGGCTCGATTAAGAGCTTTACAAGTTACTTGTTGTTGAATAATTTTGTAGCCTTCTCTGATAGTATAGTTCCCATCTTTCCCTAGAGCCCAGAAAATTTTATCATCCTTGTCTGAGAGATAGACATCCTTACTTGCTAGTAGTTCTAAGAATCTTTCTTGCTCTTGTATGGTAATAGGAAGGTCCCCTGGATCCTTCCAAATTAATTTCCTAGAAAACAAGCAGATTGCTGAAAAAAAATCAATTAGATATCTGCCCCAGACTGATTCAGTTGAGGTAATGACACCCTCCAAATGATCTAGATTCATTAGAGGGGGGATCCATTCCATGAATCTCTCCAAAATTTTACTGGATCCCCTTTATTCACTTCCTAGGAGATGTAATTAGTGATTGTGTTTCTTGAAGCCATCATGAAATCCCATAAAGCCAAACCCCTTGGAGGATCAAGAACTAAGAGCACTCTAGAGGGGTTATTGTTTTCTAGATACTTATGTTGCATAATTTGGCACCACTTATTTTGAGAGTTGGAATGCATTTGCCATACTAATTTGGCACCAAAGGCCTTGTTTCTGTTTGCTAAATCATGAATACCTGCCCCACCATGAGCTTTAACCTGTGTCATATCTTTCAAGGAAATAAGAGGAATTTTCTTTGCTTCATCTATGTTTGCAGTCCATAAAAATTCTTTTAGCAACTTATGAATAGTCTGAATAATTGAAGAGGGGGCCTTTAGTACTGATAAGTAATAGTTCAGAATCGTTGTCTGCACTGTTTTAATGAGAAGGATCTTACCAGCAAGGGAGAGCCATCTAGCTTTCCAAGAAGCCACTCTTGTCTTAATTCTATCAATGATGGGCAGCTAGTATGTCATTTTGTTAGGACCCATAAAAAAGGGGATGCCAAGGTAGACAGACGGAAGAAGGTCTGTTGTAAATCCAAGAATGCTGAAAATTCTGTTAGAAATAATCTGGTTGGTATTAAAGATATAAATTTTTGATTTGGTCACATTGATCTTCTGCCTGGAAGCAACAGTATATAGGTCAAGAACACATTTAATTTGTCTGGCCTCTATAGCGTTTGATGAACCAAAGAGAAGGGTATCATCATCAAAGAATGAGTGAGTGACTGAAATAGGTGAATCCCCAATCTTTATCCCTTGCCAAAGGCTAAGAGCATGCTTACAATGAATGGTCGTGCTGAAAGCTTCTACCATGAGTATGAATAAAACTAGAGACAAAGGGTCACCCTGCCTAACCCCTTGAGAAGAGGGAAAAAATCCCGTAGGCACACCATTGATGATAATATAAAACCAAGCACCGGAAACACAAGCTTTGATCCACCTACACCAGGATTTTGAAAATCCAAATTTTTGCAGAACTTTGAACAAGAAATCCCAGCAGACTCTATCATATGCCTTCATCATATCTAGTTTAATGATAAATGTAGAAGATTGGGTAGAATTAATTGAGTGAAGAACTTCATGAGCTACTAGTGCCCCCTCCATAGTTTCTCTCCCCGGGACAAAGCCACCTTGCTCATGGGACACAATTTTTGGAATCAAGTGATGCATTCTCAAGTAAATTGCTTTTGTAACAATTTTGTAAATTATATCACACAATGAGATAGGTCTAAATTCTGAAACATTTTGGGGGTTTTCACCTTAGGAATGATGGCTATATTTGTGGTGTTAAAATATTTTAGCATAGATTTACTTTTCCTAGATTCCTCAATTACCCCAAGAAAATCCAAGCTAATGAAATCCCAGCAACTTTAAAAGAAGAGGGCTGTATATCCATCTAGCCCAGGTGATTTGTTCGGAGCCAAGGAGAAAACCACTTTTCTAAGTTCAAAAATGGTAAATGGGGCCATCAATGTAGCATTGGCTGAATCTGAGACCAAAGAAGGGATTGCTTCTAGGAGAGCAAGCGACTCATCTTGACTGGGGGGGCCTTTGGGGAGGGTAAAGGAGATTTTGAAAGAATTTAACCCCTTCATCTTGTATACCTTGTGCATCATAGATGGTGTTACCAGTATCTGCATTATTAATAGAAAATATGCGGGAATTAGCTCTATTCTATTTGGAAGAAGCATGAATTTTTTTTGTGTTTTTATCTCCCTCTCTTAGCCACAATTCTCGGGATTTCTGATGCTAGTAGATCTCTTCCCTATGGAAAAGTTCCTCCCATTCCCCTTGCAAATCCTTTTGTTTGACAAATTGGTCAGATGTCATGCCTTGTTTAATAATGTTATCTAGAAGCTCTGATAAATCCTTTTTTACTGCCTCTTTTTCTTTAAAAACATTTTTGAAAACTAACTCGTTCCATTTTTTAATATGCTTCTTAATGTAATTTACCTTTTCAGCAAATTGATGCATTTTTGAGCCTGCATTAAATGGTGCACTGATCCACCATTGCTTTAAAAGGGGAAGAAAATGAGGATGCCTCAACCACATCCTTTCAAATTTAAAAGATGGTTGGTGTTTAAAACCTTGGTTACCCTGTAGAAATTTCAGTTGCAATGTAATGGGAAAATGATCAGACCCTGGACAGGGGAGAATATCAGATTGGAAGGTGATATTTGATAATTTCCACTCTTGGGATACAAGAAATCTGTCCAATCTACTTGCAATTTGGGATAAATTTTCTCTCTTATTGGTCCAAGTAAAAGAACCATTGGTTGGTTCAATATCATCCAAATTGTTATCCACTAGAAGATTAGAAAAATCTTGAACCAATTTAGGTGGAGGGCATATGCCACCACGTTTTTTAGAAGATTTGAGAATGGCATTAAAATCTCTGCCCATAATTCATAAATGATCAGCTTGAGACTGAATGCAGCTAATGACCTCTGTCCACAATTTAAGTTTATCAGTAGTTGTTGAAGGACCATAAATATTAAAAAGGATAAAGCTTAGATTAATCCCGACAACTTTCACTAGTTGCCAATTGTCTTGTTGAATTAATGCTTGAACTTGAACTGCTTTAGGATCCCATAGGACTGCAAGCCCACCTAAAGCACCATTGCTCTGCTTATGGATGGCACTCCATTGAGTCCATTTTCCTATTGTCTTAAGAAATGTTTCTTGAGAAAGCTTGGTTTCTTGTAAAAGAATAATGTCTACCCTCATAGCAACAAGTTCTGACTTAATCCTATTGCGTTTGTCAAAGGCATTTAAGCCTCTGACATTCCATGAGCCTATCTTCATTGTTCACAAGGAGAACACATGGTCCTCCTTGTCAATCTTTTAGTAGGTGTAAATTTGCCATCTAGAGTAGATTGGATGCCCACTACTATCTCTGATTTGATTTTATCTCCCTTAGGTTTTCTCCCTCTCTTTTTGGGAGTCATAATGTTGTGTGTTGTTTGATAAGGAGATAGTTCAATAGAAAGTATAATATTGTGATCAAAACCACCCAAGTGAACAGTTTTAGGGTCCTCATATGTGTTCATCTCTAACTTGGTATTCTCACATTCTATGTCCATGAGTGATTCGTGCTTCATGTTATTGTGGAAAGCAAGATGTGGTGGAATACAGTGATCTGAGATTGATTGATCTTTACTGGGATCAAATGAAAATGTGTCCACAGTTTGAGGCAAAGGTATATCCTGATTCTCATTAAAGAAACTACTGATTGGTAAGGGCACTTCTTCAGAGTCATGGACATCAGACATGCACACCTATCATTCTAAGGTAGCATCCTCAGAAGGAAATGTATCAAGTAAAAATTGAGGAGAGACAATATCTTTACTTGTGACATCAGTAATTGGAGAATGTGATTTAGTTGCAAGCCATGAACTTTCATCTGTTATCGTGTCATGGATAATTGTGTGAGCTATTTTTGTAATCCTAGATTCATTAAACTCTCGATCTATGAGCTCGATAACAGTTCTATTATGAAAAATTGTAGACAGATCCGTGGAGTTTTCTGAAGGAGCCTAGAACATTAGAAAGTGTACAAAGGAATTGAAATATGTATTAGGCTTCTTAGAGTGATCCCCTTGAGATTCTAAAGTATTTGGAAGATATAGCTGTTGTTGTTGTAGAGAGAAATGTTTGATCCAAATCAATCCCCTGATTGCAGAGAAAAAGAAAATGAATAGCTTGTGAAAGAAATCAATGATCTCAGGAATGGAAGGGGATCCAATGGAAGGAGATAGTGAGAGATCATAAGAAGCTGAATTCTGCCATGATTGATTAAGACTGATGCTAGAGTAGTTTGCTGGATTAGAGCAATGATTTGTACAGAGTGACTACCCAGAATGTTCATGTGCTTTGCATTGGGCAGTAAAATGCCCCAATTTGTGCTGATGACTCTAAACTATGACTTCCGATTGGAGAACAATATGCTGAGACCAAACCCCCCACTTTGAATTTATTGTAATTTGATCTGGCAGTATTTTAGAGGCGTCTAAAAGAACACAAACTTTGGTATCATACTGAGGAAACTCAAAGGGAATCAGATCATGCTTTAAGAAGATGCCAATTTTGTTAGCAATGATCTCCGCAATATCAATATCCTTATACTCCAAAGGCAATAAAGGTAGCGCCACCCAGTATGGGAAGAAGGAACAAGCCTTAGCTTCAGCCTTAAAGTTAGGGGTCCAAATCCTGGTGTAGAGACCCAGACCATGACAAAACCAGTCTTTTTTTTATGAATAATATCTCTAGATTTAGGAGAATCAAATAGAGCAACAAAGAAACCTGAGCTTGGATCTAGGTAAAAAATATCCTTTAAACCTCCCCAATATTGAAAAGCCCAAGTCTGAATATCAAAAAATAAGATTGAAGTCTTACAAAACTTACCAATAAGAGTTGTTTGTCGGAGCAAATCAATCGGAGCTTGCAGCATATGATCAGGCAGAGTGATCTTGATGGAATTTGGGGGACGGCCTGGAGCTGGTTGTTTATCTTTCCAAATCTATTTTGGATATTTTGGATGGAAGGGCGCTTTAACACTTTGGCGCAGAGTGACAACTTTAGGAATCACTTTAACTTTTTCAGCAGCCAGAGGATCCCTTTGTACACCTAGTGGAGATCCAATAATCGTTGGAGATCCTGGTGGTGTTTCCTCACAAATGTCAAAAATGGGCTGCTTCTGATGAATGCGAACTCTTGCCAAACTCTTTTCCTTGATGAAATGACCAGATCTGAAAGATTGAGAATGGAAATATTTTGAAGGATTTTCCCGCCTATAAGATTTTTTGAAAAAACCATGAGAAACTGAGGGATGGTCCTGTTCGTATAAAACCTTAGGGGGCATTGAAGCAAACTTAGTCGATTCGCCCCTTTCATAGGAAGAAAAGCCAGTAAAGGGAGGGGGATTGATAGTAACAAAAGAAGAAACCCTTTGGGGATTCGAGGAGGGTGCTCCAAGAGGAAGATATTTTCCTTTATCTGCATGTGAGGATTGATTTTTATGGATATGAGGTTTAACATGAAACCTGGGGTTAAGAAAGAAGGGCTTGGCAAGTTGAACAGTAATTTTCCCTTTGAAAATCTTAAAGTCCTCGTTAAAACCTTGTTGCAAACAGGGGTCGAGTTTCTATGTGTTTTTCTGGACAAAAGGAAAGGTCTGAAAGCCCTTGCCATTAGGTGCAAAATCACTGGTCTGCTTTGGCAGAAAATGACGATCCCTATCCTGACAATACTATGTGAACATCTAACTTTGAGGCTGCAATGGTCGCAATCTTACAGCATTTGAAACCCTGCCCTGACAGAACTGGTCAAATTTTTGTGCCTGCGACTACAACCTGTGTCTTTGACTGTACACCTACCATTCCTTTTCACCAGAGCTGCTCCCGCTACCGATCTCCATATCGTTAATTTAGTCTCTACGTTTAATCTTGAAGTTACTCATAACTTATTCTCTATATATCTTGATGTATTGAATAAATAGTGTTAGTACTTAGATCTTGGATTTGGGGATTCATGTATCATGTAGGTCTATTCTTGCAAATGTATTTCAAAATTGGTGTCTCTAGTAGGTTGGTGCATATTAAATATTCTAGGTTCTTTCATATATTTTGTGAGGATAGATTTGGGTAGTAGATCCTTGGGAAAATATTCTCAATACATAGTTTTTCCCTTTTGGATTTTCATGTAAATATAGTGCTCTTTGTGTTTATGTGTACTTTCTTATCTCTTAGAAATTTTTGTGATTCTTTGAGAGGTTATTGATGATAACTAATATTTATTGATTTAACATTGGTGTATATTGATTCAATCCCCCTCTTAGTATATTTGTGTGCTTAAATATTAATACACTTCCTACTCTAATTGTATTGAGAATGAATAAAGTAGTATAACACTATACTATTCCAAAAGGAACTAAATGTGCAAAATAAAATTTCTATTCTTATTTATGAAAACATATATGTGAAAAAATTAAACTAATCATATAATTATAAGTAAACATAAAATAAAATATACCATAACATAGTAATGCATATGGTTTTATCCATCATAATAAAACAATTTGAAATAATATGCTTTATAGGTTTTCTCTCTTTATAATTATATGACTATTTCTTGGAGGTTCATGTAATGTGATTTGGTGTGGTAGAATTGTGAGAGTTATGATGATATGTATTGAGATCATATGAAATGATTTTGTTGCATGTTTGGGTCATTATAGTTATTCTTTCATCTTACATGGTTAACATGCACTTTGGGAAAGTACCATGACAAAAACCTAGCAAATATGTGTCATGTGTAATCCATTATCCTCTTGTGTTCTACACTTGGGGTAAAATTCTATCCATATCTATATCCTATCAAATATATCCACTAGTATCATTTGTCCCTCATATCCATCATCCTATTTGCATTCATATTACCTTTTCCATCTATGATCTCAATAAGGCTAAAGATCTTCATAAGAATCATGCACCCTATTTTCTTCACCTTGTCCACACCCCTTTTTTCATAACTCTTTCTTTAGCATACCCTTCATTTCATATCCCTTATCTTATCCATTTTTTATCTTTTCTTTCGCTATCCCTATCCTATTATTATCTTTTCAAAATCCATCCCTCGATCTTGATATAAAATAAGGATGTAATATACAAAACATGTTTTCAAAAACCTCTTGATATGTCTATTCCTATGGACTACATGCCAATCACTGTACCATGTCATGTTACCTTATTGTGTCATGTGCAATCTCTTAGGTTTGGAAAAATATTTTGACCAACTCCATATAGCTCTTGTAAACTAAATCAATTTTGATGTCATAATAAACTCCATCATATTTCCTATATCCATCTCCATTTCACCAGTCTATTAATTTATTCATAATGTCCATTCCTTGCTAGACACTAGGGGAAAATAAATACAACTTCCTTGTAAAATATCCTAAAAAATTCCATTAAAAAAATCCCTTTAAAAAGAGAATAAATATTTTTACAATGTCTTGAAAATATCTTCAAAAGAACTCATAAAATATCTTGAAGAAATCATGAAAAAAATCCAAATAACTCCTAAAAATTTAAAAAATGGTTGAAGTCCAGAAAACAATCATCATTGCATTTCATCAATAAATCATCCCTTGCAAAAGGCAAACATTTAAGCAGACAGAAATAGGAAACATGCAAAGCACTACAGTTAACAATAGACAAACTGTTAATCAAGTGAATAATCAAAATGATCCAACTCCTATCAATTAGAAAACATTATCAATCCCTATCACCATCATCTATCTTATATCTAGAGTGTGGTATACTCAAAACTAGACTATATCTATCTTAAACAGGGTACTTCATTCCTAAAACTATACATCATCATCATCATCAACTTTTACAACAAGATCAAAATAGTTGTTGACTTTCTTGGTCCAGTGAGTCTTATTTTTCATTTATTTATCTTTAGTCATGTTCCTATGCTACTCAAGGATATCCACAAGTGATGAGAGTATAGTCAATATTATTCATAGTCTTTTATTTGTCTTCCGTTTGTGGAGTGTATTCATGAAGTTCTGGAGCATTGTTTTTCTTAATATTTCTTTGAAACAATGCTTAGAATCACATTGTCTCAAAGAGGAGAAAAATGTAGACACTAAAATTTGGTTATCGCTTGCGGTTACACTTTTGACTAACAAAATTTGGTTATCGCTTTCCGTTACGCTTTTGACTAACAAAATTTGGTTATCGCTTGTGGTTACGCTTTTGACTAACAAAATTTGGTTATCGCTTGCGGTTATGCTTTTGACTAACAATAGTCGGCTATTGTGGTCAGTGTAGTTGGAATGTGGTGGTTGGTTTTTCTTTTCTTGGTTCTTGTGTTGCAGGTTTTAATGTCTCCAAGGGTGTGGTCCTCTCTTTGGTGGTTCATGCGAGGTTTAGGGTTCCTGTTGAAGAGATATGATTTTACATTGTAGTTGGTTCCTTTTTTGTGGCATATCTCAAGTCGTTCCTCATAGAGGTGCCTTTCTCTCTTGTTGATATCTTGACTTTGTAGGTTGGTTGGTGGATATGTGTGGGCAAGTGTATCTCTATTTCATGGGCCCTCTTTTCCTTAGGGTGCTTCTTGCATTCTACTACTAATGGCAAGGGCATCTTCTTTAAGTTTTTGAGTGGATTTCCCTAGTTTGGGGGCTCAGTTGTGATGGAGATCGATAGTGCAGAGGATGGAGACTGTGACGATCCTCCTGGATCCAAAGGTGTTCTTAATTTGGGGGGATTTTTCTGGGTTGTGGGTTATCGCGGTTGGTTTTCTTGCTAAGGCTTCTACGAGGCCTTTTCTCTTCTATTTCTACTTCTAGTTCTGCTTTAAGTTGTTCTCTTTCTTCTGCGTATGGAACGAGGGTAATAGTGGCTCTTTGTGGTTTTCTCTTTGTTGTGTCTGTGTAGAAGCATAATTGATTTGATGTTCGTATTTTCTATTGGGGTTCACTTCTCTTCCACTACTATTGAGGCGATATCTCTTATTGAGGCAGAGGGGAGTTTTGGGGGAGAGCATGAAACTTGTCGGTGGGATGCCTTAATTGTAGGATGCAGTTTGAATTTGGGTGTCTTTTCTATATCCAACTTGTTGGTTAGGAGAGGTGAGTTTATGGGTATGATCCATTACCAATTTTTATGGTCATGGAGGTTTCTTTCTTTTCTGTGACTATCTCTAGACAAGGTGGTCCAAATGGTAAAAGGTCGTGGAAAGCATTTGAAAACTTGTTGCTTGTTTTCATTTTCCTTGGTTATTTTGGTTTTAGTGCAAGGGTTATTATAGGATGATAGTTTGGGGTTCCTTCCTAAACCTCTCTATTCTGAAAATGTAACCCTTGTGGGGATTGGGATCCCTATTCCCAATGATTGCTGCTCCGTTCAAAAGCTTTTGAATTCACTTCTTGTGAATTCCTTTTGATCTGTCTTTTAGAATTGATGTTACTTTCCCGCACCTTGATATGCATTTAGAAGAATAGTCCATGCATCTTTAGAATGTACAACAGTTATTCCAAGAAACATTTGATTGACTTAATTCACCTTGAATTAGAAATAAGGCTTTGTAGTCTTTTTATTCATTTTGCTGAAGTTATTTTTTTTATTGACCATTCAATGCATTTATATCTTTAAGTTTTTCATAATCTTTACTGACAACGTCCCACAAATCTTTAGATCTCAACAAAGTTTGTATTCTTATACTCCAATAAGCAAAATTTGTTCCATAAAAAAGAAGAATCAATAACTCTGTTGTAGCCAGATTTGCCATCTCAAAAAAAATCTATGCAGAAAAATACTTTTCCAAATAATCAACTTCAAGCAATACCAACTTCTTAAAAAATATATTCAAAAAAACATTTCTCAAATTTGCTATTTCTTTTGCATATATTTGTTGATTCTCTTTGTAACAAATACCAGAAATAAAATCTAAAATTTGGAATCTTTCCCCTTTTGACTACAAATTTATTTCTATTATAGACCTTCTTCAAATTCCCCCTTTGCAGATTTGTCCTCCTAGGCTCTAATTTCTTTGCTGCAAATATCTTTAAACTTCCCTTTCTATTACTATGCCCTGATAGTAATTGAAGATATCAAACATTTACAAGAAAAAAAAAATTCTTAGGATGATCTACCAATACAGAACCAACATGCAGAAAACTCCAATAAAATTTATAATGACAGAATTTATACATAATGACAAAATTTATACATTTTTAAAAACTGAATGAGGCAACTGTTATCAACCAAACCTAACTAATTCCTAATAACAACTAATCCACAATGTTTATCACCTTTCATTGATAACTGACCATATGCACCAACGACTTGAAGACGAGCAAATTCAAAGAAAAGCACAGTTATAGAATGTGCAAAAAATTGATTATTTGGGGAGGCTTTAGAATTTTCAAGCAATTGACAGCACATTATTCAACAGTTCCCTGTGCCAAAATGGGAGCTTTGAAAATAGGGTATAAACATCTATTAAAGCGTCAAGAAAGTTAAATTGGTAAAAACATTATCTTGATGGGCAAGATTAATGCAAATGAAACTAAAATAGGGTGCTACTGTAGATGTTTGATAGATAGCACCAGAGAAATATGGTCTCATGGATTAAAATGATTACAAGGTAGGCAGATAATTTATTTATTGAAAAGGCTTTAAAAACTTTCTGGTACATGCAATTGTCTGGTTGCATGTACTAAACTGGGTGCTTTAGAACAAGGTATGGATTTCTATAAAAGTGTAGGGGAAGGGATTTTCTTCAGACAATTCTGTTGCAATTCTATTCTTACAAAAAAAAGATAACAGAAAAATAATTAAAAACAACATTACAATAAAAAAATATGTTTGAAACTAATTACAGCATTTTGAAATTATTTATTGAGAAAAACAATAATATAGTTTTCAAAAGTTTGAGTAAAAACATTACAAACATTTTTATCAGTATACTACATCATTGATGAAGGTGTCACCAAGTTACCTCCATATGTTGATTGCCATTGGGATGGGAATGTCATTGTAGAACCATATTCATTTCCCACCATATCATGCTCAATATGCTCGCCACTACTGTTGCCTTCAACAGAGGGATAATAATACCTCAAAAGTGATATATTGAATTCATTTGTATGACTTCCAAGCTGCATACTACCACTGCCTTGTTGAAGGGAAAGGGATGGAGAAATTGTTGTAGGCATACATTCTACCATAGGGTCCCTTCATTTAAAGAAGTAAAACGCTTATTCAATGTCATAATATTTGAAAATACTATATGATTACCATGAATAACACATTTTTTAAATACATACCTGATGTTGAAGATACCATCAGTATGGCCAAGTTCTATAGAGTTTTGAACACTTGTCTGTTGGTCTCTCTGGCTTAATATTTGACTCTCACTTGAACCATTTTGTGGCTGCATATACATCAAAATACAAAGCTAACTTTAATTTATAATTAACCATTTTGTGGCTGCATATACATCAAAATACAAAGCTAACTTTAATTTATAATTAACCATTTTGTGGCTGCATATACATCAATATACAAAGCTAATTTTAATTTATAATTAACAAAATAGTTGATCTTCATTTAATGTATCCATCCCCAACATATATTAACATGAAGCTAGTATATTCCATTCATTAAATCTTATAATAGAAAAAAAATGCAGATTTGGCATTCAATACTTGTCATTGCTATATTCAAATTTGTCTTCATTGGTGTGTGAATAATGTGAATTTTTTTTTTAAAGTTTGGTTTCTCACAAATGAAACATACCTGCATATTTGATTGGCCATGTACGTTTGCTTGGGCATATGAGACCATGCCAGATTGTTCAAGATATTTCTGTAATATATTTGAATATTATTTTGAAGTAAAATAATTATTTTAGAGTTTGAAAGGAATATAATTATTAAAAATAAGTGTTATAATAATTTTTAAAAATTACAATTACAAGATTTTTTTCTTAAAACATTTAATGAAATAAAAGTAGAGTTGTTTACCCTTTTAATTTGAACTGTAATTAAGGATTCTTTCAGAACTCTCTCATAATATTCTGCATCTTGTACTGAAGTTATCATACGAGAATCTCCTTTCAAACACCTGAAAATTTACATTAAAATTTGAAATAATTATATAAAGCTTATATATATTTTAAATTGAATATGTTTAATTGTTTGTGAGATCAAAGTATTATCATAAGGTACTATAATTTGATAGTAAAAAAATTACTTAAGAATACATAATCAAATAAAATAATAAGAGATTCTACCTCAATCTTGATTCTGCATTCAATAGCTGCAATTTCCATGCCTCAATTCCCTTTTGAATTTCCTACAAATTTACCATTATAACTATATATCAAGAATTGGTCATAAATTTTAATAGTAGAAAGCATTTTTTTTGCATGGTGAAGTCAAGCATACCTCAACATTTGGAATGTTTTCTGAGCTGTATATGATAATGCATAGTCATGGATAGAATATATAAACACTCATTAGTATGATATTCCTTATTAAAAGGATTTCACTACACGTACAAAAATATTAGATAAATTAATAAAGACCTTGATAAATGATTAGCAAGACCATTGTCGCACTTCAATTTCTTCAATATTCCATTTAAAATCTGCCAATACATATATCACTAATATCATTTATTTATATGTATAATTCTTAGATTTGATTTCTATATTAATAAATCAGTTCATTAAAAAAAATTGCACAAAAAAGAACGAAAGATTAAAGTAAAAATATTAGAATAAAAAAAATTTGACAATGAGACTTACTTCTTGATTCTGAAGCCTGTATGTTTGCCATCAAAGCCATATTTGATGGAAAAGTATGGAAAAAGGAATAAATATAATTAAAATATTAGTTATAAAACCAAAATGAATATGAATATGATTTTATTAGAAAATTAACCTAATTTGATTTATATGGGTGAGAAAGGTAAAAGAATATGGGTACAATCTTATTATTAATTGTAATCAAATTCATTTGTGTAAAATATGCCTATTGAAGCTTTCATATAAAGTGTAACAATGAAGCAATCTTGTTCATGTACAAACTTGTAACGAAGATTAATGAAATCAGTATTTTTTTTAATAAAAGATTATTCAAATTTAATTTAACTTTCAAAAGATTTGACATAATGATATTGGAATTGAAGTGAGACATATTGCATAGTCATTAAATTTTAATAGCAGTTGAGATATAAAACTAAATTATTATGAATTTATTTTCTATCTTTTTAAGATAGTGCAGAAAACACACACCTTCCCCTCTCATGTTCTAGTAGATTGACATAACGAATTATAACATCCTCAGTCATTCTAAAAAATAAAAAGAAATAAAAAATTTAATATTATCCAAAAAAAAATATAAAATTTATTAACAAGTCTACTAATTCTAAACATTTATTTCATATAAATACTAAACTTAATCTTAAAGATATTCACCAAATCTAAAGTGCTCCTTATAAATAAAACATATGAACTAAATACCTTCTTTATATTAAAAATATCCACATGCATCATATTGAAAAAATCAAGTACATTAATATTAACACAAATGATTCAATATCTAATAAAATTTACCTTTTCTTTCCAGAAAAATGACTCAATCTTCCAGAAGGTGAAAACATAATAAGTGCTATATCAATATCACATAGAATGGAGAGCTCATATGCCTTCTTAGTAAGTCCATTTCGCCTCTTAGAGTAAGTAACTTGTCTGTTTGTGTTGTTTTCTATTTTCTTAATCTGAAGTTTAACTCTTCCCATGACCAGCAATATTTTATATCTTTAAAAATATAAAAAGGAATGGAGAATACCTATATAAAAAAGTAAGATAGGAACTTGAATTTATCTGCATTATTCATTGGAAAAAAATGAAATTCATTAGTAAGATAGAAAATAATATTTTAAAATATAAAGGATGCTATTCTTTTTATACAACTTATTAGATAATTAAATTAATTAAAAAATATTCAATTATAGATTCAAACAATTAAGAAATGTTTTAATAAAACATAATAGTCAATTATCCAAAAAATGAGGTTCGAAGCCTTTCAGAGATGATATCTGAATTTCTTTATTCACAATAGAAAAAAAAAAAAGATGAATTCACAATAAATATTTAAATTGTTAAACATTGGATACTAATTGAAAACATATGATTTAAAATTGCAAATTAATTGAAAATAGAGCATGATTAAAATTTTGTTACTGCTTAGAAACATTTTATTTAAAATAAAAATCCCATATAATTAATATGCAAAAAAAACCATATAGATCTGTCCTACTTTGTTTTTCCACTAATGCACTTATTGGAAAGGGTGGTTTGTCTAACAAGCTGTGTATTTGAACTTGAAGTTGTATTCCTGCTAGATGTGAAACATTTATCAAAATCCATGATTTTCTTTTTAAACTTTATATCAAAATACCAGAATTGGATGTATTAGTTCATTTACATGATCCGAAGATGTAGAATACATTGATTGGGCCCAATTCAATAGTGACAATATACACCAACAACTTGAAGAAGAAACTCAAAGAAAAACACAGTTACAAATGTACAGAAATTTGAGTTTTTGTGGAGGCCTAAGAAATTTCAAACAATTGTAGTTTACAGGTGTAAAGCCAACACCACATTATTCAACATTTCCCTGTCCCAGAATGGGAGGTTTGAAAAAATGTATAAACATTTATTAAAGCGTAAAGAATGTTAAACAACATTATAAAAAAATTATGTTGACGGGCAAGACGAATGCAATTGAAACTAAACTAGGGTGCTACAGTTACTGTTTGAAATTTTTTTTACAAAGATGCACAAAATGTATTTATTAAAAAAGCTATTGAAACTTTTATCTTACTTCGTGCTAAGTTGGGTGTTTTATAACTGGCTATCTTCTATGTAAAATCTATTGTTGACCAAATTTTAAAAAACCTAAAGCACAACAGATTTTCGTGAAATTTTCAGCATTTGTTCTTCATGATCTACATATTTTTTTGGTAGAAAACCAAAAAAAATTGAAAAATAAAATAAAATTGATTCTTTTTATTTTTAGCGTATTTTACATTAAAGATAGCCGCTGCCCTTTCTAACAGGGTATGGATTTCCATAAAAAGTATAAGGGAAGAGATTTGTTTCAGACAATTTAGTTGGAACTGCCCTTGCAGACATGGATGCATTATGTGGAAGAACAAAAGGCATGTGAACTTTACTTTGACAGAATCCTAAAAGGAAAATTGGTAGTATGTTCTATAAAGGTTCAGGTTAGACAAGCATGCATATAAATGAAACCCTAAGAAGTTTAAAATAATTATCAAGAACAGATAGAAGAATAATGTTATAGATTCAACGGTTTAAAAGGCCATGCAAGAGAAATATGAAAGCATAGGCAAACTCCACGAACCATTTGACATAATGATCAATGCAAGATATGCATCAAATGATTTCCTTTTAAAAAACAAGGAACTGCTTTAGAAACTTTCAAACAAAAGTGACAGTGGGTGTGGTATGAAATCCATTAAAATGCTAAAAAAAAGGTAATGAATTCCATCAGAAGATGTAGTTGCAACAAAACATTTTTTTGGGAAGGAATTAGAAATTTTCAAGAAATTGCAACTGGAAGATGTAAACTCAAGCTATGATATTCTAAATGCCACGCCATATGGAAGCTTAGAGCAGAAAATAGAAAGGTACATGGGTTGTTTTTTATTATTAGGTTTTTCTTGCACAGATTTCTGAATGCAATTTTTGGTAAGCACAGAGCATGCACAAGAATGGTTTAAGCTTTGTATTCAGGTAAATTGCAAAATATAGAAATGAACATACCTGATTTGATCTCTCATTTCTTTTCCTTCATACCTCCTTTCTCTACCTCATTCTTTCTTTTCAATCGATTCAAACAAAAAAAAAACATGGAAATCAAACATTGATATATTTGTAAATTTTAATGCAAAGCCAACATAATATCTTGTCAGATTCCTTCTTCTCAATTGCTCTCAGGTCGGCCTAAAAATAGCCTCCCCTCCTGAACAGGCTATCATGGCCTTTCTTTAATGCAAAGCCGTTACTTACAGATATCCTATAATTTTAAGATTCTGCTAAAAAAATCATATACAGAAAATAATAACATATATTATTAATTAGGTGTCATTGTAGGAATATAATCACTTTGACATATATCATTAATTAGGTGTCATTGTAGGAATATAATCACTGCCTTCATATCATGGTCAGTATGTTCATCACTAGTGTTGCTTTTGAGGGAAGGAAGTTATTCAGTTTCGAAGTATTTGAATACACTCTATGAATGCCATGAATAACATAATTTTAAATAGAACTACCCAATGCCTAATATTCCATCAGTATTGCCATGTTCTAAAAATTCCTAAATATATGGATCTCTCTTGATATACATTTTATTCAAAATTAAGTTCATATGTTCTATTCATTAAATCTTACAATAGGAAAATGGAGAAAGACACGTTTTGGCATTCATTAAGTTATTGCTATGTTCCAAATTATCTTCATTGGTATGAAAGATATAAACAAGATTTTAAATAGACCAAGTTTAATTTCTCATAAATGAAACATATCTGTATATTTGATTGTTCATGTATGTTTGCGTGGATAAATTAATAAATATAAAGAGTCAGTGGTTTTATCAAGAAAAAACTTATATTAGACTTAGAGTTTGTTAGAATTTCAAAGCCAACATAAATGAAATAAAACTAAGTCAATAAAGATAAAACTAAAATATGAAATATTATTGATTCAATCTAATAATTTTTCATTGATTTGCATTTTCTTTAATAGTCTTATTTTTTCATACAAAACTAACTTATTCGAATGAACTTTGCAAATAACTAACCTAATAACTAGTTTATTAAATGTAACGCTTAATTTGCTAACAACCTCCACCCTTAAGTTTTACATTATGAGAGAAAACTATATTAGCATTAACCTAAACTTGCTAGTACGGTTCCGGATTTGATTGTGTGCACGTTTTTAAATATCAACACTTTAGATCATACTCCATGATTCATCTTCAAGATGTTAGAATTCAAGGATGAATCCTGGAATTCTCACATCTCGATGATGAATCATGGAGTATGATCTGAAACATTGATGTTAAAAATTTGCACACAATTAGATCCAAAATCATACTAGCAATTGTTATGGATTGTGGAAATTTCCTATCATTAATTAACCTAAACTTATATTCACAGATGGAAGGTATTGATTTTGAGGAGATCTTTTCTCCTATTGCTAGAATTGACGTTGTTAGAATGTTTCTTGCATATGATACATACAAATTTTTCAAAGTATATCAGATGGATGTTAAGTCTGCATTCTTGAATGGAGAGTTAGAAGAAGAAGTCTACATTGAGAAACCATATGGATTTACCTTGACTGATAAAGATAACATGGTTTTCCGATTGAAGAAAGATTTATATGGACAAAAGAAAGCTCCTAGAGCCTAGTATGCAAGGTTAGATAAGTATTTATTGAAGACTAGTTTCAATAAAGGTACGACTGACAGTAATTGTACTTCAAAATTATTGATGACAATATTTTGATTATTGAAGTCTTTGTGGATGATATAATTTTCAAGGTAGAGATGAAAAACTAAGTAAGAAATTTTCTAATGAGATGCAAAAGGAATTTGGGATGTCTATGATAGGTGAGATGAAATTCTTTCTTGAACTACAAATTACACAAATGGATAAGGGTATTTTCATTTCTCAGTCTAAGTATGTGAAAGAATTGTTGAAAACATTGGTACATGGAAGATTCAAAACATGTTGGTACTCCTATGATTAATGGTTGTAAATTGACAAAGATTGATGATACACCTATACAAATCAGGCTAGATATAGATCAATGATCAGTAGACTGTTATACTTGACATAAACTAGACAATACATTATGAATGTTGTTTGCATTGTTGCTGCTACTAAAAGGATGTTAAGATACTTGAAGGGAATAGTTGATTACGACTTATGGTATGCTAAAGAGGATGATTTTACATTGAGTACATATACTGATGTTGATTGGGTAGGTAATGTGGATGACATAAAGAGAACTAGTGGTGGAGTATTCTTCTTGGGTAAGAGATTAGTTTCATAGCCAAGTAAGAAACTAAATTATATATCACAAACTACTATTGAAGCTGAGTATGTTGTTGTTGCTATTAATTGTACACAAGTGGTATGGATGAAACAAATGTCAAGAAAGATATCATAGTGACTATTGATGAGCCTATTGCTATATACTGTGACAATTCAAGTGCTATCAATATTTCAAAGAACCCAGTATTTTATTCAAAGACAAAGCATATTTCTATCAAATGTCATTTCTTGAGAGACAAAGTCAATGAGAAAGAAGTTAGATTGGAGTATGTATCTACTAAAGAGAAGATTGCAGATATATTCATGAAGCCCTTGCCAAAGGATACTTTGAGTATCTCTAAGGTAATATTTGGGCGATTTCCCCTCTTGATCAGAGCTAGAGATGCATTGAGATTCGTCAGTCTAGAGTTCTTACAAAGCTTTCATTCTTCTAGATTGATCTTTTGTGGTTGCTCCTTAGGGGGAGTAGTGTGTGGTAAATATTTCATGAGTTATTTTGTTCATATTTTTGGCCTCTATGACTTAGTGCATACATGTGCCTTTGTCATTTCTATCAAGGGGGAGAGATATTCATGTGAAAAATAATTGAGCTTTGAGGAGAGGTGTTGTGTATCAGGTTATGAGCGAGAGATTTTAAAATAGAGATGTCATATTATGGATACTGTTGATATTGTTGTTGGTATTGTTTCTGTGTACATTGATTGAATTTTTCACATCATATGTTGCCATCAATGCCAAAGGGGGAGATTTTTGGATATTGCCGAGATGTTGTTCAGATTGTGCATATATATGTTGGCATTAATGTTTTTTCCTTGATATCAACATATTTCTACTATTGAAGACAATGTTCCTAGTATGTTCAGAGACTTGAATTACTTGGTACAAATACTACAGAGAAGATCTATAGATGT
Organism: Thuja plicata; assembly: GCA_018584345.1. Taxonomy (NCBI): domain Eukaryota; kingdom Viridiplantae; phylum Streptophyta; class Pinopsida; order Cupressales; family Cupressaceae; genus Thuja; species Thuja plicata. The sequence goes on from MU227134.1 coordinate 480,065, forward strand.
GATCATACAATTGTTCTTTGAGATGTCTTTAGTTGATGCATGCCAATTCACAGAAGTTAGAGTGATGTTTTGAGAGAGTTATGATTGATATATTAGATACTGGTATTTTGGTTGTTTGGGAAGTGACAAAGTTTCAATTTTTGGATGGATATGGATCGATGTTGATGAGTTATTGATTGCTAACCTAGTAGCAAGTTTTGGACATGCATATGTTGATGAGTTTTGGACAAAAGATTACAATAGATTTAGAATTATAAGCCTCTAGCATGAAATAAAAAACCAAAAATAAACGGACAAGCAGACGCAAAACCAACGCATCCCCAGTAGAACCAACAAAAAAGAATTCCAATCCTAGCATACCACATAAAGAAAGAAAAGGACTAAACTAGCCCAAAGTATTTAAGGTCACAACGACCTCTTCTTCCACTTTTCTCATCCTTTGAGCTACATTTTTTAGTTCCTGAATCTTTTTGGGCAGGGGAGAAATCTTCTTCTTCAAACTTTGCATGGTTCTCTTCCCAAGTCCCTTAGTATAACCAGCAAGAGTCTCCTTGTCCTAATCAATATCCACAATAGCCCTCTCTTGATGAGAAGCCTCCAACTTCACCACAAGGGGGTTCATGTTATCAGCAATAGACTTAAGGATTTTTTGGTTGTTTTCCATACTTTTTTTGAGGGTGGAATCCATCTTGTCAACCCAATTATTAAGCTCATCCATCCTTTTTTCAAGCAAATCCCTAGCATTGTCCTCTACATCCACATGATCCATTAAAAATTTCTTCTTAGCAGAAGACTAGAGAGCATAGGAAGTCCTATTGGAAGAAGGTTGGGCATGAAAATTCCCCGAATTCTATTGTAGATCCTCAAACTTAGCAGAGAGAGCACGATACTTTAGATTCAAGCTCTTAATTTCATGAAAGGCCTATTTCATGAGCTAAAAAGAGTAAATGGAGACAACATTAGTAGTCTGCATAACCCTAGTGGTAATCTCCTCCCTCTTATCTTCAAAATTAGAAAACTACAACTTCATAGAAGAGGCTTGGACATTACCTATATACTAGGAAGAATTATCAGTCCCCTCAGAGTTAATGAGTGAGATATACATGTCATGGTCTACCAAGATCTCATAATCAAATAGGATAGGAAACTTACCCTTACCATCTTTGTCTTTTCCACTCTTCATAGTCTTAGGAGTAGGGGACCTTTTTTGAATCTTCACCCCTTTCTCAACTTTGCTTTTGGCCATCAAAGGGGTCACCAAGCAAGAACGCGAGGGTTTTCACTTACTGGCATCCACAGAAGGCATCTTAGGAAAAGTCTTATTCTTATTTTATAAAAGTAGAGGGTATGTATTTACATGCTCATCATCATCAGTCTCCATCCCTTGTTCCTCCACAATATTCTTTTCCCTAAGATAATAAATGACATCTTCTTGGGAGAAGCCCTGAGATTTTTAGGAGGAGGGGAAGGGGAATCATCTTCACCAGAAGTACCAGTATCCCACCCACCACCATCCCCCTCATAAATGTCCTTATCCATATCACTGAAAGTAGCAATTAATTTAGGAGGGGAATGAGAAGCCCTATCCTTAAAGTACTAAACAATTAGTAGAATTAAATCCTGGTGAAGAACCTAGTGTCTAGGGTTCTTCCTGTGGTGGTTTATTCTATGATTAAGGGCTGAAATAAGATAGAAAGGGAACAAGATCAAAGAACTATGCCTGAAATGGTTCAGAATAGAAAAATGGTAATCATAAACCGTAGAATATTTGCCATCAAGGGTTAAAAATTCCATAATAGGCTTTAACATCTCCCTCCATATAGGTTTAATCTTCTTAGGATCATAGTAAGTGTTATTACCTTTAACTGGAAGCCCCTTCTCCTCATCAATTTTTGGGAATTTGATCATGGTTTTGTCTGAAATCTTCCTATCCTTGAAGAACTTCATGCCCTTTGTAGACAACCCTGTGATCTGAATAATGAGATCTTCATCAATCACAACCTCATTACCAAATAAATTCATTTTACCATTCGACCAATCTTGAACATAAATCATGGTAATTTTTTTATTGTGGCCATGAAACTTATCAAGATAGGAGGTAACCCAACCTTTGTCCAACTTGTGCAAGACCTTCTCTATGTTCTTCAACTTGTCGCAAGAAGCAAGTTCAACTCTTTTGAGGTCTCCTCCCATTTTTGAAATCTTAGAGCTGAGTAGAATGAATTCAGACACAAGGAAATCCAAATAAACCACATCCAAACAATACCACTAGTCACCAACAAAGTGTGTCAAGCTTTAAATGAGCAATAATATTTCTCTTTTTATTAGGATAGATGCCAGCCTCTTCACTGATTCCAATGCACTTATATGTCATCTCTATCATTAAAAGAAATGTTGGTAATCTTTCCGTTTAACTAATAATATCTTAGGAGATATAGATAATGTCATCATTTAGATTTGCCTCTCCATCCCATATTTTAATTTCATTACTTTGGATGCCAAGGTTGGCAAGCCCATCCGTCACCTTATTGGTTTGTCTATAAGAATGGGATATATAACACTTTTCAATAGAATTGATAATTTAGATTTTGACCCTTGAATTAAATGGTCTATAGTCCATGAAGATTTATGTTTTCTTCTTAGGCATTTTAAAATATTGTTAGAATCACCTTCTATTCACACCTTTTTGCACTTTAGGCGATTTACAATTTTAATCATTTGGAAAGCGCCCATGGTCTCTGCAAGGTGGTTGGGCTGAACTCCCAAGGGAAGAGTACCAGTGCCTATGTTGTATTTTGTGTAAAACTAGTAATTTCTTTATGTCCCATGGGGTGGTGTCATCCAATACCCATCCATGGATGTTATAATTGTTCAGGGGTATGAGAGGACCATACCCTTATGGGTTATTTGTTTGATTGTTACCTTACTGAGTACCAACCTATGGGTTGATAACTGAGTATGTGAAGGGGTAGTATACTATTAGCATTACCACTTCCTTTGCTTGAGAGGATGACACGTGTAATGGTGATGTGAAGCGACCTTAGCTTCCACTACTCAACCTGGAGTAGGTAATTGAATACTTCTCCTTATAATGAACCCATACATATGGTTCATAAGTGTTAGCTCAATCCCCATAGTTTGAGCATAATACCAGTACTTGGTTAGATATTCTTTGGATAGACATATGTTTATGAGGACTTATGGATATATGCATTTTTATGTGGTCCAACATGCGGAGGGAGATTTTTCCTATCGGATAATATTTTTGCACATGTTCTAACATGATACAATGGATGGGATGCCACATCCATTGATGTTTTGACACAGTGTGAGTGACGATGTTGTGTTGTTGATGGTAGAGAACCAAAATTGAGGACATGATACTACGTACCTAGTTATGTGAAGGTGCAGTATATGTATGTTATGTATTCCTACTTGATGAAGAGCATATTAGAGATGCTTGCATGCTTGTAGAGGGACACCCATGGTTGCTTGATTGATTTGGCACCGGTAGGCATATGGGTGGGGACCTAGCCATGTATACCTCTAGCTACAACGATGACCAGTATGAGGTATTTCTATGTGGAGTGTCTTGCACATGCTTTCTCTGTGAGGAACACTGCCATGTGACATATGACCAATGTGTACTTTCTCTGCTTGGTGTATGGTCATGCTGGGTGTATTGACATACTTTTTCCGTACCTCCCGATGTGAGGCGTTGCTGAAGTGAACCCCCATGCCATGTTTGTAGTGCGCCACTGGTGCACCACATGAAGGGCTATTGAGGTAGCCAAACATTTATTCCCTCCTTCCCAATGAAGTTACTAGATATAGTCACACAGTGATGAGTGCAATTTATGATTATTATTTTTTTATTATGTAGAGCAACAAATTTTATTACCTTTTCTTGTGATGGTTTAGCCATGACTTGTGAATTTGATTGTATGTTTAATTTATTGTTACAATATCCTGAATTTTTCTTAAGTTATTGTTGAATTAAAATTCAACTTTCTTCGTAAAGTTGTCATTATCTTCAAACATAATGGTATAATAGTAATTCCTACTCAAAATCCATTCAAAATTCACCTTTTTCATTAGTTGAATAGGAAGATGCATTATTTTCTAATAATTTGTAAATACAAATACAACAATTTACACAGAGTCACTCAGTTGTACCACTATTTTGTCAATTTGTAAGCAAGATAAATAACTGATGTTATTCAATTTATATATCATTTTTTTAAATACTTCATCATTATCTAGAAACACTCATTCATAATATATTTTCAAATTTATTTTACAACTCCATAACATAATTTTTAATTAAACTTATAAAACATAATGATATTGGCTTTATACACAACATAATGATACATTTCTATCTCTAAAGTGCAATGATGACTATGGGTGGTCCCACAATAGTGTGTCCCACTTTTTTGAACATCTTGATTTTTGCTGAAATTGCACATTTTTAAGAAAATATGATGATTTAAGCCTTGAGAGGTCCCATTTGAAGGAGTAAATTTAAAATGGCTAGATAAAAGCCTCTTGGATCAAAATCCCATTGGTATAATCCCTCTACTCCTCACTCACACCTATAATCGAGTCTCCTTTGAACCCAGCAAAATGCTGACAAAAAATCACTTTGACATTAAATTTTTGTGGGATAAAATAAATTCATTTGAAAAACCCAAATATAGGATGATAGTACTCTGAGAAATCTTTCCAATGATTATGAGTTATATATATATATATAGAGTTTATTGAGACTTTTCTTTTTAAGTTTTACTCAACATAGGTTGTCTGACCATTTAGCGACTTCTCTATTTGACGCTTCTGGAAAAATAGTAAATTAGGGAAAAAAATTATGAAAAATATCTAGGAAATAGGTATTTATGTTACCTTTCTATAAAAAAAAAGAATAAATGAATTTTGATATATAGAGATAGAGTTAGAGCGATCAAAGTGAACCTATGTCCAAATTATAATTAATGTCACTTAATAAATCAATAAACTATTAAATATTCAACCAAATTGCATGAAACCAAATGGATTCCCTATATATTTGTGTTACAAACCTAAATTCAAAATAATTACGTTCTTATCAGTTTTATAAAAAAAATTATGTTGATCAAAGTGAGTGTTACTCCTGAAAAATCCTGATTTTTTACAAAAATAATTTTTGAAGGAGAAGGAAAAATGAATACAAATAAATTCCATTTGTTTTAAAAAAAAATATTTATAAACTAGAAAAAAAATGCTAAAAGTCACTAGTTTACATCATCTTCAAATTCTTAATGGTTTTACGACAATAGATGTCCGAAAGCAAAGTTTTTTTTCAGAATGTTCATTTCAGTGTCAAAGTTGGCCAAAAAGTGGGACACAGTTTTGTGAGATCACCCCTATAACGAGAAACACATTCTACATAAACATGCAAGTCCACATTATTGGGATTTTACGTCACAAGCTCAGGTGTGATCATGCCTCTCTAGACAAGTACTCACTCCAAGATGCAATACCAGTCTCATCTAATCAATAATCAATGATCTATAATCTATACCTCACTTAGTGGCTTGATGGTGAAATGGGCTACACACACAATAAGCCCTCCATGCAATACCATGTGCCATATTCCTTGTTTGTGTATGGTGATTAGCCTCCAATGAATAGTCACCACTCATTGATGGGTAGTGGACACTAGTTGCATAACAACCTCATATATCCCCATCCTCAAGGGTTCCTTGTGTCTGCTTCATCATATTCACTCACCAAGTATGCCTCATACATGCTTGGAAAGGAATCGCATTACAATACAAGAGCAACATTCAAAATCATCAAAGGAAAACTAGTTTAACCACCAAACTTATAAATAAGAGAAGATGAACTATTCGACCTTGTATGAAATTACTGGAAAAATTATGAATTGTTTTGGACATGTACGCATTATGTCTTACCATTTTCATAGAAATCTTCCTATCTGATGCTTGGATCCTAGGAATAGATATATCTTGATGTTGATTCAAAGATGTTTATCAAATAATGTATGATGTATTTCCATTTTAGTCTTTGTGACTTCTAGGAGTAATTTGAACCTTAGGGGGGGAGGATGTAGTGCCTCTAAAGCATTAACTTGGTGAGGAGGGATGTTGGTAAGTAATCCCTCCATATTATCTTATGGTAGTAACACACATCTATGTAGAGCTTATGGTGGTTAAACATATTATTTAACTCCATATGTAGCATTGATGTTTTAGTAGTCAATAAATAAATTTACTACTTGAAAACTATTTTGTGTGTGTCTAATTAAAATAATTAGATAAACATAATATAATCGTGTAAAATAAATAAATATTCTATATTGCTACTAACAGAGATTTCGTACTTTATTGAAATGATTCAATTTAAATATTATTGATCAATTAAATATTTACTATCCTAAATATATTTGTAAATACTCTTACTATAAAGATCTTTATAATTATATTAAAAAGAAAAATATTACAAAATATATAAAAAGATTTAAAAAAAAAAAAAACTAACATCTAAAAACAAACTATCATTTTTCTTAAGATAGGGAAGAAATCATTAACAAAAGGAAATTACTAAAAGATTAAAAAAAGGGCTTTTGTTTTCCTCACGTAGAGGATAGTTTTTTTTAATGGAACTTGAGCATGTTTTAGAGAAAAGTATTGGAAAATTAAAATGGGGAATCTTGCATGTGGGATTGGAAGCTTGGAATGAAGTCTTCATCCAATCTTTTACTGGTATTTCTTTTGTTGTTTTTAAGGATTTTAAACTGCATCACTTTAGGGCCTATTTGGGTACTGGAGTGCCATATCCTAGATATGGTCAATTCTGGAAGATGCTACAATTCAAGAAGATTCTTATCCTCAAAATGAAATCTGGAATATGGATTGACTCGTTTGGTTCACCCGAAAGATGACTGAGAAGATGCATAAGGAATTTTAATTCTTTATTTTTTAATTTCTTTGAATATGGTGTGTATATGTGTGTATATATACACACATGCACACATGTGTATATACATAGATACATGTATGTATATACACATGTGTGTATATACACACATGTGTATATGTTTATACATGTGTGTACATACACATGTATACACATATACACACATACACATGTGTGTGTATACACACACATACACATGTGTGTGTATACACACACATACACACGTGTGTTTATATACACACATATGTGTAAATACACATACACGTGTGTATCCATGTACACACATATACACATATGTGTATATATACACACACATACACACATGTATGTGTATACACATATATATACATTTGTGTATATATACACACACATTACATGTGTGTATATACACATGTGTATGTACACACATGTCTATATATACATGTATATACACACATGTGTGTATATACATGTGTATATATATACACATGTGCATATATATACACACATGTATATACACATGTATGTATATATACATCCTTATAGCAATATAATATACATCTTTATAGTCACGAATTCTATAAAATATTAAATTTGGTTTGTATATACATGCACATGTGTATATATACACACATGTATATACATGCACATGTGTATATATACACACATGTATATACACACATGCGTAGATACACACATGTGTATATACACACATGTATATATACATCCTTATAGCAATATAATATACATCTTTATAGTCACAGATCCCACAAAATATTAAATTTGGTTTTCTAAAAATTGAAATTCTCATTCCACTTTTTTGTGAAATTCCAATTCCACCTATTTAGGTGGAAGATGATATTCCCATTTTTGGGGCAAAATTGGAATTTCAAAATTCCAATTCCAATTTTTTAGATGGACACAAACATACAATTAAAATTTCCTGGAATTAGATAATGCCAATTCCAGTCTAATTCCAGGAAACAAATGGGCCCTTAGGGATGATCTGTATGTTTTAATATGAAATTGGGGATATTCAATCAATTTAGACAGGGAATTTTCTATATTTTTTTGGTTGGGGACATTAAGGATTTTTTTTTATAAAGGATGGAATTGGGGATACAGTTTTGGCTCCTTCTATTGGATTCAATTCTGGATTTCAACCTTTATTCCCTCTTGCATGCCTAGATTGTCTCATTGTTGAGGTATGTGATTAAATCTGTGTTTTAATTTCTTTTATGGAGCTTGTATTTTTATATACAGTCCCTGCCTATGTCAATTATTATTGACTTATGATTTCCTTATTCCATATTATTTATGGTATTTCCCCATTTCCAATTACTTATGCTATTTCAAATTTCTTAAGACTATGTTTTATATATTGTTTGTCATTTTCTTAGGTGCTGATTTCAGCATTGAAGGGGTTGCAGATTTATTTGAGTTCATGGACTTGTTTGGCATTTTTTATTTTACTTTCCATTGCTTTCTTGTTGTTCAAAATGTGGTACTGCGTATGTACTTCCCTGGCTTCTTTTATTAGTTTTGAGGGTCATGTGCAGTCCTTTGTGTTTGGAAGATATGATTTCTATTTTATTAGCTTCTTGCAAACATAATGATTCTATGGGCTTTTTTTTTTCAAAGTATGTAATTTTGTTTGCCTATCTTGTTTCTTTTTCCCCATATAATTGGTTGGGTTTGTAGTTTTGAATTCCTTTGGAAATTTAGTTTTGCAACCATAATAATGCATTTTGTACCTGTGGTTAGTGCTTTGCCTTAAAACAAGGATGGCCGACAAATAGTCATTAAGGCATTACGCTAAGGTGATGCGTGGTTGTTGATGGGACCAGGTTAGCGATAAAGATGAGTTAATGATTTGTCAGGTTTGAAATGATCTAACAGCCAGCGCAATAGCTCAGGCCAGAGATGCGGTGTTTTTAATGATCAAGGCATTGCGCCTATGTGACATGTGTCTTAACCGGGAGTTGGGACCTACGGTTGGTAAAGTGGTGGTCAAGTAAGTCGTAGTCAGGTTAGATTTCATCTAATGGTCGGCGTGAAGCCTTATTGGTGAAGTGTTCAAGATCTAATCATCAAGGCAACGCACCTGATCGACACATGTCCTCCTGTGATCGTGGGGTCTAAACGAAGGATGATTTAATGATAAAGAAAATACAGATAGATCATGCAGCGGGTGTAAAGCCTTATGATGAAGATGTGCAAGATCTAACCTTTGAGGCATTACGCTTGGCGGCCATGTGTCATATCTAAGTTTGTGCAGGAACCTGTTGTTATGAAACCAAGGATAAAGGTAATATGTAGTCAAGTTGGTGAGGATCTGACAATAGGCATGTAAAGCCTTATAGATAAGATGAACGTCAGATAGAGTTTGAGGCATTGCACCTATGTGACACGTGGATAAAGATGGGACCCAACTAGAAGTCAAGGAAGTTAAAGGCATTGTAAGTTTGTTTTAATCTGACGGCAGGCGCAAAGCCTTAAGGTAAAGGTGTGCAGGATCTAATGTTTGAGGCATTGTGCCTGTGCGACACCTGGCAGAATCAGATCTTGAGCCCGGGTAACTTAAAAAGATCAACGGATATGTTTTAAAGTTGAAAAGAGTTTTTAATCTCAACCGTCCAAGTCATTTTCCGCACCACCTGTGACCATTGTAACCGAAATTCAAATATTTAAATGTTTTCTTGAAGGGTTTCATGGTGGTCGACTGTATTTTATCTTAGAGCCATTGATTCCACAATTTGATCTTATGGTTTGACTTTGCACAACTGTTGAATGATGTAGGGTTGAAATATGATATGGTATGATACATTTATGACCAGAAATGGCAGATAGAGGCTTCTAATCAAAAGGATAAATGCATATAGTGGCGCTAGAATTTTCTTCATTTATGTTTAGCTGCCCTCCGCATCATACCTTGGGAATTCTTGCACCTTAGAGTACTGCGCTCACATTCTTGGACTAGGTCAATTGATTTCATATCATATTTGCATAGATTGAAGGGAAAGAGATAGGGTTTCAACTTGATCACAAAATTGAATGTCTTTAATGTTTTGACATGACTTATTGTAAACCCTAACCCTAAATGGTCTGAAGCTTATAGCATTCCTATTCCTATAAAGGGATTTTCAAGATCATTTAGTACTTGGGCTGGAGAATCGGGAGAGTAGAAAGTATTATGCTTGTATTTGTTTTTAGTCTAGGGTATACCAGATGTTCTTCAGATTGTATTGAGACAAAATAGAAAGTTGTATGATCCTTTTCATATTGTCTTATTTTGTATTTCCTTGTCACATTGATGCAGAAAAGATATTAAATTATACTTAATATATGTCTTCTCAGATTTAAGTCTCTCCTTTGTGTTATTTGTTGAGTTGTAAGCTTTTTGGCTTACTATATGAGTCTTGCTTATACATACGTGTATTCCATAAGTCTTTGATCTTAGATAAAAATAAAATGCTTTGGACATTACATTAACTCTATTGGATTATCTACTTAAGGATCTTGTAGTGTGTAGTCTGAGAGATTTTATGTTTATGGCTTTGAGTCTATACCATAAGGTTGTTTTAGTTTCAATATTGTATTTAGGAGTTTACCCATTGGAAAAGACACTGATCCAGAACTAGTATATTCCGTGGAGATATATGTCTGATAGGTCTGGCTATATCCTATCCCTAAATATAATCAAACTCATTACATAATTCTTTACATTTATAGTTGTTTGTTGTTATTCCACCATGGTAATGGAGAGTCAATGAATGTTTGGTTTGCATTTAATACTTTCTTATCATCATCTTTCGTTTGAATCCAGAAGTAGAAGGTGTTGTAAAGAGTTGAGTTTTGTATGGATTAGGTGTACCCACCTTGGTTTTGCAAAGACAAAAGTGCAAAGGGTAGTCTTGTCCCTATAGTTGGTCCAATTATCTTATAGAGCTTTCACACTTGGAGTTAACCACTCCTAATATTAGTCTTAAGATATATTGGTTGCTTCTCAAAGTGTAACAGTTTTAAAAACCAACAATCCCCACGAGAAAGTATTCTTCGAGGAAACTAGTGGAATCAAGGGATACTTGAATACATTCTTTTACCATTTTTTGAATCATTTCTAGAAGACATGCAAGCCAAGCTTAGGATAGAAGAAGTCAAATTATGTGAACTTGAAAATTCCTATGGTGTTTCCCATTCAAATTGGAAATTCCTTGAAAATACATTGAACTTGAAAGAAAGTCTAAGAAAAGTTAATTTCTCTATGGTCCATTGGATTATTCATAATTCACTAATGCCTTGATAACTGATTTTATCATAATATACCATTGTAAAAGATCACACGACATACTTTTACAACATCTTCAGATGTATTTCCCTTGAATCTAGTGTTAAAAAATTGTAATGCAAATACATGTTTCTTGTCCATTAGAGGAAGTTTGATTTGAAAAATTGTAAAAGCTCATGCTCATGTACTTCCACATGGAGTGGGAGTGGGAGCTAGAGAGAAAGGGCGGTCAGGAGGCAATTTGAAAACCTGTGATGGTGGGAAACACGATGATGGAGGAAACCTAACATCTGCTGTTGTAGGAGACCAGCAGGCAGTGGGAGGATCAACGAAAGAGGGATCCACATAAGATTTAGATGAAGTCAAGGACCCTCCTTTTTGAGATGGTGGGCCAGGAGAAACCTCATCTAAAGGCTCCTTGGTGGATCAAAATGATCATGCTTCAAACAGGAATCTACTTAAAGGTAGCTGGTCGTCGTTATTCAGGATTAAACCATCAGGAAAATCTGCTTTTCCTAGAATCAACAATATTTCGGATCCCAGTGAGGGTTACTTTGGCATATCCATCCCTGATCCCCTTGTGGACCATATTGTTTCCACAATGGCTCTTACTTTGGTTGGTAAGTTTACAGGGACAAGACCTAATATTGATCTTGTTAGAGAGTTTACTTATCATAAATGGAAACTCAAGGGACAAGTGGATATAGCAGTAATGCGAAAGGGGTTTTTCTCTTTTGTGTTCTCAAATATGGAAGACCTATCAAAAGTGCTATGTGGAGGACCTTTGATGTTTGGAAAATCATTGTTGGCTCTTCAAAAATGGGTTACGAATCTGGATCTCAATGTTGAGATATTTGATACTGCCCTTGTTTGGGTGAGACTACCTAGCCTCCCAATGGAATACTGACATAAGGATATTTTTGTTGGTCTCACGAGTGCATTTGGGGAGCTTCTATCGATTGACCTGATGATAGCCATCAGATCTAGATTGGTCTATGCTAGAATCTATGTGAACACACATCATAAAATGGATCTACCTGAGGTCATCACTATCAACTCTAAACTAGGTAAGTACATCCAAACTATTGAATATGAATCACTTCCCTTTGCTTGTTTTTCCTGTAAAAAAGTTGGTCATTGGGCTAAACACTTCCCGCCAAAAAAATGAAAAGAAAAATAAGATCATTAAAGGGAACCTAATCAAGTATGGAAGCAGAAAATCAATCCTATTGATAATTCTTTAGGGAATCTTGATCTAGGTCAACAAGAGAAAAAAAAAAGAGTTTAAATAGTAATGAATCAGAGGTAAATCTACTACCTGAAAACCAGATCACTTTGGATAAACAACCCAGTAATGAATCAGAGGTAATTCTGCTACCTAAAAACCAAATCACTTTGGATAAACAGCCTAGTATTGATCAAGTAGTCAGTGTAGAATCTAGTCAAGTGTAGGGATAACCTAAGGTGAAGGAGCTAGAAGCTACTAATAACGCAACCAATTTGAATGGTTCAGAAGATTTATCCCCTTCTAAAGTTGTTTCTCCTATTCCTAATGAAGGAATTTTTGGGGAATATGACCTTAATGGAAATTTCTCAGAAGATAGTGATGATGACTCATTATCCCCTATTGTTGCTCTGTGGAGTGAAGAAATCCTGGAGAGAAACTTGAGTCCAGAGATAAACCTTGTTAACCAAGAAGCTCCTTGGTCATAGGTAAAGAAAAATAAAAGTTTCAACAAAAATTCAGGCAAAAAAGGTGACTAGAACAACAGTACTTCATGTGAATTTGCTAAAAAACAAGAAAATCATAGTCAAGGGGGAGTATAAACTAGAAGAGAACTTCAGGATGATGTTGGCGCTCCTAAAAGTAAAAAAGGAAGGGAATCACATAAGAAGAAAAGAGAGCAGGAAGAAAAACATAATATAGCGGATGGAAAACAATGTACCATCCCTGAGATATGTTCTCCAAGTCTTTAATATGAAAACCATATCTTGGAATATAAGAGGGCTTAATAGCCTCCATAAACAGGATGTTCTTAGGAACATGGTTAGAGATAGAAAACCTGATAT
>MU227134.1:493429-512576 GCA_018584345.1 Thuja plicata
TCATCCAAGAAACTAAAATGACTAAAGATAAATTGGAAAAAATGCATGTGTCTAAAGACTATGGGAGTATTGGAGGTGATTCTGAGGGTGCTTCAGGTGGCATAGGGATTTTTTGGAATAATAAAAAATGTTCTGTGCAATTTAATTCTTAGTGAAAAGAACATATTAGTGGTCAAGATTACTTTCCTCAAGGAGAACTTCAGCTGGAACCTTATCAATGTATATGCCCCTAACACTAAAGGACTTGTAGACAGAAGCATATGCAAAGATTGAAAGAAATTTGCATTCTTTATCAAGAAATTAGTTGGATGATCATGGGAGACTTCAACACTCCTCTCAAAAATGAGGAAAAAGGGAGGGATTACTTCCCGAATTGATAGCAGATCTAATCTGAAGGAATTCATCAATGAGGAAGCCTTATTAGATATTGACCTGGAAGGCATTGACTATACTTGGTCAAATAGACATATAGGGAAGGATCTGATCTAGGTGAAATTGGATAGAGCCCTCTTAACCCATGATTGGCTGTCCAAGTATTTTTGCACTCTTTCTACTGAACTTCGTATTGGATCTAACCACTATCCTATATCCCTAAATATTAATAAGATCAAGGGTAGAAATAATTTTCCCTTCAGATTTGAAAGAATGTGGCTAGCCCACCCTAATTTAAAAGATAAGATTGAGGAATGGGGAACTACACTATTGAAGGGGGAGCTATGTATAGAATGGCTAAGAAACTGAATACTGTTAAAAGTAATCTGAAAAGATGGAATAAGGAAGCGTTTGTGGATATATTCCATCTGAAAGGGAATATGTAGAATGAAATGAAGGAAATTCAGAACAACATCCAAAAGGAGGGTCTTTCAGAGGAAAATAAAATCAAAGAAAAAAAACTTCTAGTAGATTATCATAACACTATTACCAAGAAGGAATCTTTCTAGAGATAGAGATCTAGAGCTCTTTAGCTTAAGGCAGGGGATAAAAATATAATATTCTTCCACATGATGGCTCTGAAACATAAAGCTATTAATAGGATAACGAATCTCCAATCTAAAGGTAAAACTATAAGGAAGGAGGAAGATATCATATTAGAAATGTTAAGATACTTCTCAGACCTACTGGCTAAGGATAATAATTTGAATAGATCTAATTAGGATGAAATTCTCTTTGCCATCCCCAAGTTGGTCGATGATCGTTCCAAAAAAATTCTCCAAGCTATCCCTTCGAACAAGGAAATCAGAAAGGTTGTCTTCTCCTTTGAAGGAGAAAAATCTCCTGGCCCAGATGACTTCCCTATGCTATTCTTCCAGCAATTCTTGAATATTATTGGTTAAGATGTGCAGGATGCTATCAAAGAATTCTTTGGAACTAGATGTCTTCTCATGGAATTAAATGCTACTTTCCTAGTTCTTATTCCTAAAAAACCAGGAGCCAATACTATGGAATATTTTAGACCTATCAGCTTGTGCAATTCTTTATACAAGATTATTTCTAAAGTTATTACCTCCAGACTGCTTCATATGCTTCTGAATATTATTTCCCCCCAGCAAAATGGTTTTTTTCCTAGGAGACAAATCCTTGATTCTATCATCATGGCTCATGAGAATATCCACTCTCTGGAAAAGGAAAAAAAATAGGGCTTCATGATGAAACTGAACCTATCTAAGGCTTATGATAGAGTCGATTGGCATTTTCTGCAGATGGTTTTGTCTTCTTTTGGTTTTAACAAGGAGGTTATCAAAATTATTATGCAACTTGTGACTACTATTTCTTCCTCTGTCATTGTTAATGGGGGATCTTCTACTCTTTTTAAACCAACTAGAGGGCTAAGACAAGGAGATCCTATCTCTCCTATTCTCTTTTCTATACTTGTTGAGTGCCTTGGGAGGTATATCCATAAAATAGTGGAAAAAGGTGAAATAAGTGGTATACAACCCTCTTTAGCTAGACTAATTTTCTCTCATGAGCAATTTGTGGATGATACTCTTATCATGGGAGAGTCAACTATTAAAGAAGCCATAAATCTGAAGAAGGGTCTTTCTATCTATACTGCGGCAACTGGCCAGCTAGTCAGTTGGACTAAGAGTTCCATCTTCTTCATAAATACTCTGAAAGAAAGACAAAAGAAAATGTCAACTATTCTTGGTTGTACTCTTGGGAAACTTCCTTCATCTTACTTGGGCTTACCTCTTTGGTCCAATCCACCAGAAAGTTTTTGGCATACTCTTATAGACAGATATAACAATAAATTTGTTGGTTGGAAAGGGGTTCTCCTCAGCAATGCGGGAAAGTTCCAATTACTAAAATCTAGTCTTCAGAATCTCCTTGTTTATGCAATGAGATTTTTTAAAATTCCCCACAAAATTGCTACTAAAATTGAGAAAATCCAGAAAAGATTCCTTTGGTCAGGGGTTGAGGAAAAGAAAAGACTGAGCCTTTTTTCTTGGGAAAAAGTTTGTAAGCCTAAAAATATGGGAGGTCTTGGGTTGCGAACCATTAAAAACATAAATAAAGCCCTCATGGAGAAATAGTTGTGGAGGATTTAAGGAGATCAAAAAGAATGGAATTGTATCATTAAAAGAAAATATCTCTTCCTCAATAATTCTTTGGAGGAATTTATAGGTGATGAAAACAGTACTAATGGCTCCTTCATCTGGAATAGTATAAAATCTACCAAAGACTTGATTGTAAAAGGAAAAAGATGGAAGATGGGAGACATATGTAGAATTGATTTCTGGGATGATGAATGGATCCACTCAGAGCCTCTATCCAAAAACCAAGACTAGAAGCAAATCATTGAGAGAAGCAAAGAATCTATTGGCACTAAAGCTATTGATTACTAGTAGGACAACAACTAGAAGAATTTGGGAGAAATTGATGTTAGAATTATTTCCCTCCAGCATGAGCTTCAGACCTGGCATATAAAAGATAACATCCAATATTTGATTGTGTGGAATCCTACTTCTGATGGCAAGTACACTGTGGTCTCCACTATTAATATCCTTTCTTAAAGAGAGGAAAGGCCTCCCTGCTCCTTTGTGTGGTATAAAAATCATATACCTAAAATAAATTTCTTCTACTGGCTCTTAATTCAAAATAAACCACTGAATCTTGATAATCTCTCTAGGAGGGGTATAAATATTGTTAATATATGTAGTCTTTGTTTTGAAAATTCTGAATCTTGTGATCATATCATGCTCCACTGCCATTTCACTCATAAAGTTTGGGATATCATCTTGAGAAAATGGAATCTCTGCTGGTGTTTTCCTTCTGTTTGGCAAGATTTTGTCGCTCAATGGAGCTACCCGCCTCAGAAATTTATAGACAAAGACCTTTGGTTCCTCATTCCTCCTCATTTTTGCCAGAGAATTTGGAAAGAACGCAACAATAGAATCTTCATAGAAAAGCAATCTACCCCTAAAGTGGTAGGAAACCAAATTTGTATGGTGCTGGAAGAAAAATTCCTTTCTTCCAAATCAGAGTCTAACTTTAGTAAGAGGAAAAGTGACAGAAATGACAGAGATTTTAATCCTACCAATCAGAGATCCATGGCTACTTGGACTTCGCCCCCTGAAGACTGGGTTAAAGCTAACTTCGATGGGGCCGCAAAAGGCAACTCGAGAACTACTGGAGGAGGAGGCATAATAAGAGATCAGAATGGTAATTGTGTTGGTGTGACTGCTTCTCCATTGGGAATCCAATCTAACCTTAGGGTTGAGGCTATGGCAGCCCTCAATGTTATTTTGTTGGCAGAGGAATTGGGCTGTAAGAAAGTCTGGCTAGAGGGAGACTCTTTAAATATTATTAATAATATTAGAGGCAATAGTAAGGAATCATGGACTATTGATAATATAATTGCTAATATTAATTATGTGGCCTCAAAATTTACTTCCTTTTATGTCACTCATAATTATCGGGAAACTAACCAAGTGGCGGATAGCCTTGCCAATATTGGTGCGAATAATGATGTCACTTGCAAGTGGCATGGGAACACTAACATTAATGAAGATGTTGGATTATTTCTCAATTATTACTGGGTTAATCAAAAAGGTAGGTGAAGTCATTCGAATTAATCATTCTGATTAATGTTGATCCGATCTGGGATATGGCGATGGCATGAAGCCATGTGAAGTGTCAAACTTATGATGAATTACTTCAGCTGCAATATTTTTGGGGTAACATTAATTACTCTGTGTTTTTGAACATCTGTATTCATTTTGAGCTGAAAATTAGTATGAAACAGAAAAGTGAGAGAGTTTATACCAAGACTGAAGAGAATGAAGAAATGGGGGGAGATTTGAAGAGAGAAGAACCTGCGGAGTGTAAATGGAGGAATGAAAAAGAGATGTGGAACAAGCTCAAGAAAGGTAAAGTTCACAGATACTTAAAGCGTCTCCATGGAAAAAACAAGGAAGTGACGAAAGCTTTTGTTAATGGGTGGGAGAATGGGAAAGTGAACATTCTGGGAAAATCTATCAAGCTCACTCTGGACCGCCTAGTAGAAATTATGGGTCTCCCTTTGGAGGTAATGTATTTTTCAAAATATAAAAATGATGGCAAAAAAGGGTATAAAAAATTCCCTAAGACTAATGAGGAGAGGGCCATGCTTGTGAAGGGTGATCTGGACTATGTCAATCTGTCAAACATTAAGCACATATGGGCATTTTTTATCTGGGCTATCATGGAGTACTTCACCCTTGATGCAAGGTATTCAAAGGTATACAATTACCACTTTGTTCTAGTTAACCATTTCTGTCATGACATTAGGGTTTTCTTTCCCTACTATCTCTTAAGCTCGCTCAATCAGAGCATTATTGATCATAGAGTTAAATCTTCCCCTATTTTACATGAGGGTCTAATTTTGTTGATTATGAACTATGTTAAAAATCATATCCCTGACCCCATTCCTAAGAGTATAGAGAATGTTAAGAGGAAGAGTATGGAGGTGTCTACTGGTAAGAGTTCTATTAAGGAGAAAGCTAAAAAAATTATAAAGGCCATATTGCTACTGATATCTCTTTGTCAATTTATGATGACATCGAGGGGATGAGAATTGATGATGAATAGGATATCAAGTCTTTTGAGGATGAGGATCTCACTGGGAAACCGAGCAAAATTGATGATTTAAAGACAAACACCATCATTACCAATGAGCCTTTGGGTGGTAAAGATGATATTGAGGAAACCCAGAAGACAAAGAACAACATCCTGGATGAAATCACTTAAGAAATTGACAATATTATTGATACCCACATGGAGGACCATATTGTCAAAAATGATGGCGACGAGGAGTAGAACCATGAAATTCAGGACTCTCACAAGGATTCGGGGGACATTGATACCCACATTGATGACCACACTATCAATAATGATGGTGAGGAAGACCAAAATAAAGACTTTTAGGATTCTCATAGGGAGATAGGGTACATGGAGGAAATTGAGATTGACAAGGGAAAAATTGAGAACAATGAGGAGAATATTGTCCTAGAAGAGGAAGCTAAAATTTTTGATAAGGATAACACAACTAATGAGAATGATGAGTACAACCAAGATATCTCAAAAGGTGATTTTGAAGTGAAGAATGACCAGAACATGAGGAGCCTAGAGGATGATCTCTGTGAGAGAGAGGTCAATGTCAAAAGGGTGGCTATTCTTTCCTTCCTTCAAATGGCTAGAAATAAAGCGGAGAATAGCTATAATATGGATAAATGGATTCAGAACGATATTAAAAAGATTAAAGCTGATTATAAGAACCTAGAAAAAAGAAATGCATTGCTGGAGGAAATTGTGGATAAAATGCGCAATGATGCAATCATGTACCAGCAAGGGGAATTATGTGTTTGATAAGGTTAACAATATGGACACCAAGATTAGTACCATGGTTGATAACAGGCTCAAAAAAATTAATGACAAGGTTAACAACAACAAGGCTCTTCTCAAAAAACTTACTACTATTAGCAAAATGGGTATGAAAAATTCTGTGGACAATCTGAAATCTTTGTATACCCTTTTGGAAGGTAACTACAATGATAAGGCAAGGCAGGAGGATGATGGCCCTCAAGAAACTCATATCTCAGGCCCAGCCACAAGGACTCTCTCCAGCACTAAAAAGAAAGCTGATTTTCAGATCAAAGATATCACCAAGTTGTGGGACTCGATCCAGAGCATGGAACTGAGGATGGTTGAAGTTCAGATGCTGGAAGATCAGATGGAAGTTGTTTAGCTTCAATGCTGGAATTTTTTGTTTGCTAGAATTTTTTCGTCTCTTGTCTACTGGAATCTTTTAGTAGTTTGTTGTTTCATTGTTTTGATATGATATCTATTGTTTAATCTGGGGTATAGCCCTCTTTTGGTTTTCTGTCATGTTTGTCATGTTTGATAGTTTGTTGTTGTCTTTTTCCTTTCTTGTCTATCATTATGGTTCTTTGTAAAGGGTTTCAGGGCTGGGCTTCAAAACCTGTTGTTACCTTAATCAAAAACATCTTTAGATGTATTTCCTTCAAATCTAGTGTTAAAAAATGTAATGTAAATATAAGTTTATTATCCACCAAAGGAATGCTGATTTGAAACCTTGAAAAAATCACATGCCCACATACTTCCACAACATATTCAAATGTATTTCCCTTGAATTTAGTATTAAAAAAGTGTAACACAAATACATGTTTCTTGTCCACCAGAGGAAGCATGATTTGAAACCTTGGAAAGGATCACACCCGTATACTTCCACAACCTATTTAGATGTGTTTCCCTTAAATTTGATGTTAACAAATTCTAAAAAGTTTTAGTAAATGAAAGCTAGAATGTTCTTAGGTGCATCAGATTAATTTTTTTGGTTAGTGATTCATATATATATTTCAGATGGAAATCCATCATAATTTTATAGTTTTTATATGTTATACACGAGTAAGGGAACTTACTGAATAAAAAAATTTAGAGGGGGGAGAAAGGTAAAGATAGAGTAATAGGGATAAGAGGGAAGGAGAGGGGAAAGAGAGGGAGAGAGGTAGAAGTGAGAGACACACATAATTGGATATGTCCACTACTTGGATCCAAAGGGTTAGGATGTCAAGAAAATTTGACCTTTGTAGAATCTTTTCTAAAAAAACTCTTTTAATGAAATTGTTAAAATATGACCAATCATAAAAAAATTCTCTCCTATTTGAAGCTTGTGCAAATAGTTATCACTATAAGAAGGTACCTCCTTTTTCTTTAATTCTAATATTTTTCAAGCTCCAAGAGACTCCTACATTGAGAACAAAATGACTTCTAAATGATTATGAACAAGATGGTCCTTCACCCCTTCCACCTTCTCAAGACATAAGGGGGGAATTATAATAATATTGAAAGCTAGATCGCTAATAGTAATGGTGAAGATATTTTTAAAGCCTTTCTATGACTTTGAAATTTGTATTGAGGATTTTTAGCTTGATAATTCCCATTACTCAAAGTGTATTACTCATAAACATGTCAAGTCCACTACCATTTTCTTTCATGCAAGTAGGTGATAATGAAAAAATCCCTTTTGGAGCTCATGGATTGTCAACCATTATCTTTTTCTTCTTGCCTATAGGATATACAAGTTTGGCTATACACCTACTTACTATGGATCCCAAATCACTAAATACAGGAAATTCATTGCACAAAATGGTGAGTGAATGTAGTCAAGTATCCCTAAACTCCACTTATTTCCCCATAGAATACTTCCCTTGAGGAAACCAGTATATGGAGACTAAATTATTCACTTCCATCATTCTTCACATGGTTAAATTCTATTTCTTAGGATACAGAGACTACATTTCACTTGGGAATTTTGATTTTGCATATATATAGATATATAAATATAGGTTATACATATATACATAATTATTATTATTTGTGTGTGTGTGTGTGTGTGTATATACACACACACACACACACACACACACACACATCTATGTGTGTGTGTATTTGTGTGACTTTATTTCAAACAAATGTGTACGGGTTAAAACTGATCGCAGTTTTTACATGTAAAAACTTGATCACATTTTTTTAAAATTAAAACTGTGCATCTTTTTAGGCTTGTACTTAGGGTTGGATGAAAAGCCTTTGTGATGCAGAGGTATGGGTGGAAAAGATGAAACAAAGTTGAAGGATGAATGGTTTATGCACTATCCTTATAGGTCACAAAACACACTAATGCTTCAAATGATCCAAGTAACTCCCCCATTACCCAAATGTAATGTATTTGGTTTTCTTATACTGCATCCAAGTGGATTAAAAAGGTTATAAAGAATCCAACCACATCCAAAACTCCTAACTCTCCAAACTCTCCTATTAGGCCTAGGCTTTCTAGTAGCCCAATAGTGACCTAATTTGATCATTTACTCCAAACTTCTCCAAAACACTATGCCAAAACCTTACCTTTTCAGACACCCATTATCCCATACTCTAACATATCAAAAGATTTTATGTTGTTTTTTTGACAAAACTATCCAAACTCTTGACTATACTTTGTCAACAAGCCCTAAATATTCTCAAATAACAAAGAAAGTATACTATAATCTTAGCTCCTAACTCAAAGACTCTCAAAAGTCTTCAAAAATGTCCCCAAATGAAGGAATATTTCTTGGCAAGTTGACTTTACTAATATTAGATGACTAGTTTTGTGTTTTCATTATGGCAACAAAGTCATATGAAGTTTTGATAGTCAGTTCATAAACTTTGAAGATCAAAATTTGGCTAAGTATAGAAGACAGTGCAGACATAGATATACCCGTTGATCAAAGCACCAACGCATGTGCGAATGAACTCATCCTGATCTACACCTTTAAATATAATATTTTGGATACAACATTATACTAAGTCTATACACGCAGCATTAGATATGTCTGTATGATGAAGTTACAGGAAAACTAAGTGTCACAAGCAGTTCAGCAGAACAGAGTAGGGAGCCGACTACAAATTTTGGTTAGTGCATATTAATTTGTTTTTTTATGGCTATGCACCTATTTTAATATGTTTGTAATGATGTTATTATCACTCATGTAAACATGCTCTAACCAATTAACTTGGAAGCGATGTGTATGTTGATTTTGGGCCGACTAAGTCTTAAGTTTCGGTCGTGTCTATTGAGTATGTATATATACTTAAACATGTATTTTGTATTAGTGTGTCGAATGATTGAAAGATAATGATCATAAGTAAGATAGAAGAGAAAGAAGAATAATGAGTATGAGATAAAGCTCTACCAGTGATTAGAGTTTCAACACACAGAAGGAACTGATCAGACAAGTAGTGTCATAACAATAGTTCAACTTTCAGATATTGTGAGTATTTGTTATCAGGAAGTTGTACTCTTCTTCTTATTGAGCAGTGAGCTCTTGTAGTGTGCCATCCACCTTTAATAGGGTTTGTAAAGACTCCTAACAAGGTCATTGTACTCAGCATTGTAATGACTGCTCCTAGTAGGGCAAAGGAACTCTAACAAGTTCATAAAACTAGTGCAATATTTGTGGGTACTAATTCCCACCGGGGTTTTCCTCTGATCAAGGTTTCCCCGTAAACATATCTTGTGTTATGTGTTATATGCTCTGATTATTGAATTCATTATCTATTTCTTGGGCTACGTTTCAAGTTGCTGAAATATAATAAATTATAGAACATTGATTCACCCCCCCCTCTCAGTGTTCCCATTCCTAACAATTGGTATCACCGCTTTGGTCCTCTAAGAGAAGTTTAACCACTTGAGAAGATCATGGACTCAACAGAAGTGAAGCATCTGAAAAATAATTTTGAAGAATCTCTTGAAGATCTTGATAGATCTGAAAAAGAAAATGAAGAACTGAAATTGAAAGTTGATGGCTCGCAATTGTTCATCAAAAAATTAAAAAAAGATTTGAAATATTTCTCTACAAATGATTTAGGAAAAATGTTCAAAAAGATGAATGAATAAAACATGTCTCTAAAGGATAAGATTGAAGATTTGAATGAACAGTTAACAAATATCTAGACAACAATTGAAGAAAGGACTAAAGAAAGTAAACAATTAGATGAAGAACTTATGCAAGCAAAAATTAAAATCTTGGAGTTGGAGAACATTAAGAAAAAGATAGAATCTGAGTTGACAGAAGCCAAAAATCATATTGAAAAATTACACACAAGTTCTGATCTATTACAATCACAGCTCTATGCACAAAAGATAAAAGGTGATACCACTGGTGTTGGATACAATGAAGCACAAATTCAAATCAATATAATGCAAGAAATAAAGAAAGCACAAGAAGAATCTATAGAAGAAAAGACAACTGAGAATCTTGTAGAAACTAAGGTTGAACCACCTAAAGATGAAAGAAAACTAGTTAACCACACTTGCTATGCCAGTAACAAACAAGGACATATGGAATGGGACTATAAAGACGTAAGACCTTTCAATGGTTATTGTTACTCATGCAATAAATTTGGTCATAGAGCCCTACATTGCAGATCAAATCTAAGAAATCAGACACAACAAAATCAAAGAAGTCAGACTCAGTATAATCAGAGAAATCAATCACAGCAAAATTATCAGAACATTATATGTCAGATATGCAACTACAATGGACATACAGCTAAACAATGCAACATGGTTAATCATGTAAACAATCCTCCAGTGATTTGTCACTCTTGTAACAAGGATGGACACATCTCAAGGTTTCATAGATCTAGAGTGAAAAAACAAGGAAGACCTAATAAGTCTCAAGGATCTCTCTTTGAAGAATCTGAAGAAGTCAAGTTTGTGAAAGCTACAAAAGATTTAGGCAAAATATGTGTTGAAGTAAAGAAAGATGATGGTGTTGACAAAGTGGTAGATGCATCCATAGTGGATGCAAGTTCTACTTCTAGTTAGATGACTCTCATGGTCATAGGGGGAGCTAGACAAGCTCTAAACCCCTACGTGATAGGCATACTCGCCTCCAAGTATGTGCCTTCAATTTTATGCTCTTGGTAACATTTTGATACAGTATGTAAGAGTGTGAGGTTCTAAGTAGAACAAGAACTAAAATTAGAATTCACAGTGGAAACCGTGTTACGACAATAAGCATTAAATGCAGTAACTCATTTAGAAGTCACTAAAAGATCTAATGTCTTCAGTTTTACATTTGAGATCGAGAAGTTGGAGAGCACAAGAGATTCAAGCGTCTTAGTATTGACTAATTACCGTTGGTTGGTTAGCAAAGTAGATTGTAGTTGTAATGGAACTCTAGCGCAGATGCGTCATTTTAGAATCTCTGTGAAACCCTATTTAAGAAAGTTACAAGTAAGTAATGGAAACTCCTATAGTGTTTGACATCTATGAGAAGAAGAGATATGTGTTTAAGAAGCATCCTTTCAAGTCATTTTTGGATGATGTTGAAGGAGAATTTTCCAAGACTCTGTTAGGAGTCGTGCATGATGAGGATATACGCGCTTATATTTACTGGAAGAAGGAGTCTATTGGTGATAACATCATAATGATGCTCATGGCATCTATGATTAACCCTAATTACTCATTCAAGGATGAATTCCCACATCTCTCAAATAACCCTATTTTTGAGTATACAAATGCGCATGAGTTCTATGAACCAGAATGGGTTAAAATTATACTTAGTAGGATTCATGATGACCTATTTTGGATTGGTGAAGTTCCTTTTCATATTATTGAAGATCTCATTTAGAGATGACCAGTCTCTCTAAGGTTATTCCCATTCTTCCCACTGGAAAGGATGTCAAGAAATAGGTTGAGCGGGCATGCTTATCTAGAAGTGATAGGTGCAGAATGAGTGTTGATCCTATTGTGGAGAGAGACATCAAACTCATCACCATGATACTTGGTTACAAGTTTCAGCATGCAAGCAGACTCAATAGTGTATCTGTAGCTACAGTTTTGGCAGCAATAAGGATGACAAGAGATAACACTCAATATAACCTTTGTGAGATATTGTGCACACAACTAATTGAGAATATTAAAGCTATCAAGCATGACAAAAGTAAAATATTCAAATTTGGTTCCTTGATTATATACATGTACTTCCACATTGTTGGTAAGGTTTCTAATCTTTACCTAGACAGAAGAAAACCTACCTTGTCTCAAATTTTGTTGAAAGCTACATCTGAAAGTAGTATAAAGGATTCTATGTATATGGAGATCAAGACATTTAGAATTAAGATGCAGAAGAAGTTTAGAATACCTGAGAAGATAGTTGACAAATACAAAGACCCCATATGCTTTATGGTAGAAACATATTGTACATGCATGGAAGCAGTTGAGCCAAGAACCAAGTGGATTCACCCACTTGGATATGAGGTAGAAGAACATATTTTGGAAGGATATGCACAAGTCCTTCTATCTACGCCTAAAGATCCAAATGAGCCTAGATGGGGCACATATAGAGAAAATACAAATCAAGTTGATTATGCTCTATATACTATAGACAATAAGAGGAAAGCATCAAGGATTACCTCTAACATTCTAAAAGTTCATGATGTCACCCAAGAAGACCTAGGTAAAGCTAGGGAAGCTAAAATTGCTAGTGAACTTAAGCAAACACCTGCAGAAGTCAAAATTGAAAAATCTAATGATATCCACAAGAAGAAAAAGAGTAAGTTTGGTGAGAGCATATATGCGCCCTCTACTAATATTGACCTAGAATCCTCTCCGCCTTCTGTGCCAAGCAAGCTAACTAGAAGAAGGAATAAAGTCCCCACTAGCCACCCATCCTCAAGGACAACTTGAAGCAAAGTAAAGAATACTCAAGCTCCTCTTGAGGTAGGATTCAGACCTAGTCTCGAAATCTTGATAAAGTGAATCATTAATGAAGGACGATTAGATTCAATTGCAAATTTCTATGATAAATATCAAGAGATTGATAAATCAGAGATACATTCTATGATTATCTCACATATGATCAACTTCAAAAGGTTAGTTTTAGAACTTAAGACAGTCATTCCAGACAAATTATGGAAGATACTTGACTTATTAAAAAGACAAGCCATAAAAGAGGATATGAGGAGTAGAGAAGAAAAACTAGATAATCTTCTCCCTATTTTGTCACATGATGAGAAGGCAATACTGTTAGATCTGGTAAAACCTCATCTAAGAACCAAGACAAGAACTCTTCACATTATGAATAAAGAGTGTGAGTTGATTGGAAAAGAGACTGAAAAAGTATTTGAGCAAGTGTTTTTGGATAGACACATGTATCCATCAATGATGCCTACAAATAAAGTGACTCCAATTCCCTCCAAGAAAGAAAAAGAATCAGAGATTCTAAATGTACCCATGACAGGTCCATAGGATTCTGCACCCAAAGTCTTGTCACCTTCTGATATAGTCAAAGATTCAGATGAAACCATTGTGATAAATGATGTCAAGATAACCATGTCAGCCTTAGATAGTGACTTGAATAAGTTTGAGGAAGCCTTTGTGAGTACCAAAGAAGCTGAGACATTATGCACTAATAAAGCTTCCTTACAACAAGATCAAGTTCCAAGTGAAGAAACAACAGGTCAGGATAAAGACAAAAAGGATGAACCTAATGAACTACCCTCTATTGAGATTCTAGTGAAAAGTGAATGTGTGGATGTAAGTCAAAATGCTATATTCACTCCATCTATCAAACCATCAATATCATTGTTGTTAAGTTTGACTCCTGAAAAAACAAACCTAGATGCATGGGGAGAAGAAGATTTGATCAAAATAAGTGTATTGGCCATGGAGAAATCAAAAGAGAAACAAGTAATGAGAAATCCTCTCTTTTTTGAGTTAGTGAACATTTTGAACAAATTAGTGCCAAAAGATAAGAAATTGACAAATATTCAATCAGTTGATGATGTCGATAGCATCTTGACAAGCTTCAAAGAAAAATTCACAATTCTAGTAGACTCAGCTACTAAAATTGCAGAAGACAAGTACAAAAAGGAAAGGTTGGATGAATTAATAAAGAACTTATCATTAGATCTTAACTCATTGAAGATCGGTCAAGAAATTATGAAAGAGTTAGCAATAAAAGGCAGAAAAGTGATAGCTAACTATATGGACATAGGTAAGCTCACTTCAGAACACACAAATAAGATTGAGGAAGTAGACATCTTGATTGAAACCATAAGAAAATTAGTTGAAGTCTCTTCTCAAGACATCAATGTCTGTAACAACATCTATCAAGGGAAAATAGATAAAATTGAGAAATCCAAGATAGACATTAGCAAGATAAGGACCAGACAAACACAACTGAGATATGTGTTTTTGAAAGTGTGTAATTTTTTTGCCTGTCTTGTTTCTTTTTCCCCATACAATTGGTTGGGTTTGTAGTTTTGAATTCCTTTGGAAATTTAGTTTTACAACCATAATAATGCACTTTGTTTCTGTGGTTGGTGCTTTTCCTTAAAATGAGGATGGTCGACAGATAGTCATTAAGGCATTACGCTGAGGTGATGCGTAGTGGTTGATGGGACTAGCTCAGTGCTAAGGATGACTTAATGATCTGTCAGGTTTGAAATGATCTAACGACCAGCGCAATGCCTTAGGCTATAGATGTGGTGTTTTTAATGATCAAGGCATTGCGCCTAATGTGACACATGTCTTAACCGGGAGTTGGGACCTGCGGTTGGTAAAGTGGCGGTCAAGTAAGTTGTAGTCAGGTTAGATTTTATCTAACAGTCGGTGTGAAGCCTTATTGGTGAAGTGTTCAAGATCTAATCATCAAGGCAATGCGCTTGATTGAAACCTATCCTCCTGTGATCGTGGGGCCTGAACAAATGATGAGTTAATAATAAAGAAAATACAGATAGATTGTGTGGTGGGCGTAAAGCATTATGATGAAGATGTGCAAGATCTACCTTTGAGGCATTACGCTTGGTGGCCACGTGTCCTATCCAATTTTGTGGGACTTGTAGTTATGAAACCAAGGATAAAGGTAATGTGTAGTCAAGTTGGTGAGGATATGACGGTAGGCACGTAAAGCCTTATAGATAAG
This sequence comes from Thuja plicata, assembly GCA_018584345.1. Lineage (NCBI taxonomy): Eukaryota > Viridiplantae > Streptophyta > Pinopsida > Cupressales > Cupressaceae > Thuja > Thuja plicata. The sequence goes on from MU227134.1 coordinate 508,399, forward strand.
ATGATCATCAGATAGTGTTCGAGGCATTGTGCCTATGTGACACATGGATAAAGATGGGACCCAGCAAGAAGTCAAGAAAAGTAAAGGCATTGTAAGTTTTTTTTAATCTGACGACAAATGCAAAGCCTTAAGGTAAAGGTGTGCAGGATCTAATTTTTGAGGCATTGCGGATGTGCAACACCTAGTAGAATTGGATCCTAAGCCTAGGTAACTTAAAAAGATCAACAAATATGTTTTAAAGTTGAAAATAGTTTTTAATCTCAGTCGTCCTAGTCATTTTTAATGCCACCTGTGACCGTTGTAACCAAAATTCAAATATTTAAATGTTTTCTTGAAGGGTTTCATGGCGGTCGACTGACATTTTATCTCAAAGCCATTAATGCTATGATCTAATCTTATGGTTCGACTTTTCATAGTTGTTGAACGGTGTAGGGGTTGAAATATGATATGGCACGATACATTTATGAGCAAAATTGGCAGATAGATGCTTCTAATCAAAAGGATAAATGCATATAGTGGTGCTAGAATTTTCTACATTTATGTTTAGCTACTCTATGTGTCATGCCTTGGGAATTATTACACCTCAGAGTACTATGCTCACATCCTTGGACTAGGTCAATTGATTTCAAATTAGATTTGCATAGATTGAAGGGAAATAGATAGGGTTTCAACTTGATCACAAAATTGAATGTCTTTAATGTTTTGACATTACTTATTGTAAACCCTAACCCTAAATGGTCTGAAGCTTGTTGCATTCATGTTCCTATAAAGGGATTTTCAAGATCATTTAGAACTTGGGCTGGAGAATTGGGAGAGTAGAAAGAATTAGGCTTGTATTTTTTTACAGTCTAGGGTATACCAGATGTTCTTCAGATTGTATTGAGACAAAATAGAAAGTTGTATGATCCTTTTCATATTGTCTTATTTTGTATTTCCTTGTCACATTGATGTAGAAACAAGATTTCATTATACTTAATATATGTCTTCTCAGATTTAAGTCTCTCCTTTGTGTTATTTGTTGAGTTGTAAGTTTTCTGGCTTACTATATGAGTCTTGCTTATACATATGTGTATTCCATAAGTCTTTGATCTTAGATAAAATTAAAATGCTTTGGATATTACATTGATTCTATTGTATTATATACTTAAGGATCTTGTAGTGTGTAGTCTGAGAGATTTTATGTTTATGGCTTTGAGTCTATACCAAAAGGTTTTTTTAGTTTCAATATTGTATTTAGGAGTTTACCCAATGGAAAAGGAACTGATCCAGAACTAGTATATTCCATGGAGATATATGTCTGATAGGTTTGGCTATATTCTATCCCTAAATATAATCAAACTCATTACAAAATTCTTTACATTTATAGTTGTTTGTTGTTATTCCACCATGGTAATGGAGATTCAATGAATGCTTAGTTGACATTTAATACTTTCTTATCATCATCTGTCATTTGAATCCGGAAGTAGGAGGTGTTGTAAAGAGTTGAGTTTTATCTGGATTAGGTATACCCACCTTGGTTTTGCAAAGACAAAAGTGCAGAGGGCAGCCTTGTCCCTATAGTTGGTCCAGTTATCTTACACAGCTTTCACACTTGAAGTTAACCACTCCTAATATCAGTCTTAAGATATATTGGTTGCTTCTCAAAGCGTAACAGTTTTAAACACCAATAATCCCCACGAGAAAGTATTATTTGAGGAAACTAGTGGAGTCAAGGGATACTTGAATACATTCTTTTACCATTTTGTGAATCATTTCTAGAAGACATGCAAGCCAAGCTCAGGACAAAAGAAGTCATCTTATGTGAACTTGAAAATGCCTATGTCAATTCCCATTCAAATTGGAAATTCCTTGAAAATACATTGAACTTGAAAGAAAGTCTAATAAAATTTAATTTCTCTATGGTCCATTGGATTATTCATAATTCACTCATTCCTTGATAAATGATGTTATCATAATATACCATTGTAAAACATCACACCACATACTTCTACAACATCTTCAGATGTATTTCCCTTTTATATAGTTGTATCATCTTAAAATGGAAGCACTTCCATGTTAAGAGCATTTAGCCCTCCTTAGGGGACATTTTTGACCTCTATCATATCATCCTCCTATTTTTGCATCATCTCCTGCTTCTATGCTTGTTCAGGACCCTGATTGGGCCTCTCCGGGCACCTCCTACCCCACCTGGCATATTTTCCAGGGGTTTTGGCCCCCTGGGTCAAGGTCAACCTCAATCTTGCCCTAGGTTAGAGTCAACCTCGACCCTGATCAGGGTCCCCCTTTCAAAACTGGGAACTTGTCAGCTGCTGGGGGTCATCCAAAATTTAGTTTTCCCACTTCTAGGTCAGCTGTTTTGGGTTCCAAAGTGTTGATTCCTAAATTATATTTAATATAGGTCCTCTTCTAGGGGCTTGGTTCTAATTGGAATTTAATTCTCCTATGTCGACCTCCTTAGAAGATTGTGCCCTAATTTCATATAAAAGGAAGCTTTCTCCTCTCATTTTCTCTAAGTCTTCTAAGTGCAAAAAGCTCTAACCAAGATTTTGTTCAAGCATCCAATGTTCTACATGTTTTCAAGCTCTCAAGGTGTTCAAGTCTTCCTCCTCAAGCATTCAAGCTCTCCATTGAAGATCAAGGATTCAAGCTCTCAATCCTTTGAAGGGATTTGGTTCAAGCATTCAAGATTTATCATTCAAGCCCTAGATCTAGCCATCATGATGGTGTGATCTTCCTTCAAGATCCTTTGTGCATCTTCAAGACTCTTTCATCATCTCTTCAAGGTGGATTCCAAGAATAAAATCATGGAGGTTTATGGTTTCTAAAGTTCATGCTTTCATACTTACATACTTACTTACATTTGAATTACAATTACATATCTATTTAATATCATAGCTTCATTGTTAGATTCAATTCTACTACTTGCTAGAATTCTTATTTCAATTATTGATTTCAAGGTTGATTCCTAAATCAGGGTTTGACTAAGGCAAACTCCTCCCCCCAAACAAACAAACCTCTTTTTCTTGCAGGTACAGGTTTGTGACTGCAGATTTGAACCCAGATCTGGATACCCTTTTCGGCCAACTTTCGGGATCTGTGAATAGATTTTCTGTCGGACTTGTGTAGGTCAAGGTTGACATTATTGGGTTAGGGGTGACATTTGTGGGTCAAGATCTACCTTTTTCAAAATACAATGTTGGAACGGAAAAATATTTATGGGTTTTGTTCGTCTCTACGTTTCCTTTCCGGATCATACTTTGGATTTTCCAGAAACTGAGTACAGACCCCAAAAAAATAGCATTCTTTGATCTGCAATATTTCAAGGTTAGTACATTCCTCCTATCTATTTCAATTCAAATCCTTAATCATTCCAAATCTATCACACATTTACATTCATCCACACCACATTTTAAAAGGGGAACCTAAGATCTCCTTCTTTATTTTTATTTCCAATAGATTGATTCATTTATGCATTGATCCTTTTTGGGTTGATCAATTTGGATCCTTCCTTTGTGCATTTTAGAATAAAGGGGAATGTCTTACTTATCCCTCCACTCGAAACATTAAATGTAAAGGTGATAAGTGATTTGAGTATCAAAACACTCTTATTCCATAAACATCATTTTTCTCCTTTACATTTTGGTGAACCCATGATAGACAACTCTTTCTTTTTGGTGATAGATTTGCATGCATTTAAAAGTAGGTTTTCTTTTATGCTCTTGCATTTATATTTCAAAATTCATAAAAATAAAAAAATTTCTTTAAAAAATACAAAAACATTTACATTTTTCATTGTGTTCAATATGTATGATTTTTGTTTTGAATACTTTGATGAGGATTTTGTTGCTAAAGAGGATAGATCCCCTAATGAGGTACATGGAAGTGAGGATGAAATTTGTTCGAATAAGATCTCCATTGATCCTATTCCTATTTTATCCTTGTCTAAAATCTCTTCAATTGACCTTTACCATAGAAGTGAGTTAATGATAGATGTTACTTCTTCTCCCAATATATGTATTTTCTATGAGCCTACTTTAGAATATAATTCTCCCCCCTTTAGGGATCAAGCTTTAGGCGCTCCTACAATGTGCTTTATTGATAGGGAGGATAATCCTCCTATTTGGGATGAACCCTTGGATTTGGATGTTGATTACTCTCTTCCTCATGAAGCCATTGTG
>MU227134.1:530461-562433 GCA_018584345.1 Thuja plicata
GGGGGGGGCGGTGAATCAGTGGCCTCAAAAATTTATCATTTAAACTTTAATCCACCAATTAATACACCTCAGATTATTAAGTCCCTACAAGATGTATGCCTTGAAATACTTGAAATAATTAACTGTCTGTTGGTTTACCTTGTCTATCCTTATTCTCCTTGATTATTGATAAGCAGTAAAGCTCATTTACCAATACTCAATAAATATGCAGAGTATACCAATCAATCCAGAAATGCATATGTGAAATGTAAAACAAATAAAGTAATAAACCATACACACATAACACATGGATTTTAACGTGGAAACCCTGTTAAGGGAAAAAACCACTAGGACCGGTACCCCAATTTTTCACTCTTCTAAAGTGAGCCCTGTTAGGAGCCAACCCTATTAAAGATTACAAACACACGGTTAAGTGCGACCTTGTTAGAGGATTTTTGTACATAGGTTGTCACTTAGTATCTGGCATCTATGCTACCATCCTTGAATCAGTCTTTAGATTGTCAATATGCTTTATGCTAATCTTACTACCATCCTTGAATCAGCCTCCTTCTTAGACTGTCAATAGGCTTTAGGTAAGACTGCTGCTACTATCATGAATCAACCTTTTTGGTAATCTGTTAGGATATACCTCAATTATAGAAGATAGTTAAGTCCTTCTCTGTAAAGAGATTTAATGCTTCAATGGTTAAACTGAAAATAATGACCTGTTTCTAATGCAACTTTGAATTGCAGATATTCAGATCTATTTACATACATTACCTCTCTGATCAATGTATCAATTCAATTCCTTTTTGCTTCACACTTTCTGCTCTATGATGTTGTGCTTCTCTGTTCATCAGTGTCTGCAGAATTTCATTATCTCTCCCTTAGCTTGATTGATCAGGACTGTATGCAGTTTATCCTTCACCAGTTTCTCTTCAACATCTTCTTTTAATTCACTCCCCCATGTATCTGAGTGCATACGGAAATGAATTATGCTTGTCTCTTATATAGACATGATATTCCTTAATTCTTGATTCTTGATTGTTGATTCTTGGTGTGAAAAACAATCCAGCCAATTTGATTTGCAGCTTTAACTCCTGATTTATCTCGTAGTTATCTTCTTGTCAACTGTATAAATCAATTGCTTAACTGTGTTTGCATAAAACAAATAAAACAATCATTTAAGTCTATTCTTAAGCTCTTCCAGCTAGATATTTTGTCATTTTCTGATCTCTCTGTTCTGTCGGTCAATTCTGCAGTTCATCGCCGGTGACAACTGCTAGTTCCGTCGATGTAACTTCAGTTAGCTTTAGGATCTCCATCCATCGGGAATCATTGGATCTTGCTCGTCAGGAAACTCTATTTTTAGCTCGTCAGGCATCCTTTGATTTTGCTTCATCAAGAAACACTGTCTTCTGCTCGTTGGGCATCACTGTGACTTTATCTCTGTCTTTACCGATGGTGTGCACTCCATTGGTGTAGTCTATCACTTAGTGAATAGTTGAATTTTATGCATTTCTAAAAGCATAAACATTGTTCCATTGATTCTTTGAAGTCTTTGGAATTATGTGTATGACCATACAAATGATATCAAGTTGACATCAATGACAATACAAACCTATTAACTGATTTAATTTTTTGCATCATCTTCAACTTAACATTATCAAACATTCAATCAGTTACATGTCATCATTATGCCCCACTTCATTGCAATGAAAACACCTACCTATGAAGACACCATTTCCTCTTCCTCCTCCAAATATTCCACCTCTATGGTTGTATCCTCCTCTCTAATCTAATGTGGATTCCTTACCCTCGTCTTTGTCATTTATGCTCTGAAAATATGCATGTTTTCTGCCACCTCTTCCTCACATGGATCCTCCTCCTCTATTTATTTGTCTCTCATTCTTCCTCTTCAACTTCTCCTCTTCTCTAGATCTAAGTTGAAAGCATTCTCCTAGGGTCCTTGGCACATTTAACCCTATCTCATCCCGTATGTTGCACCTTAGGCCATTAATGTATCTGGCCACCTTCTCATCCTCATCTTCTGCTCATCCCCTAGTGCTTAGGGTATGAAATTGTTCATTGTAGGACATAATATCCATGTCTCATTTGCTTCAAGTTGTTCCTTCTCATCTTTATTTGTATTGCCAAATCTGATGGAAAGAATTGAATCTTCACCATAGTATTCATCCTCTCTTGATTCAAGATTGTGTTCAACCCCCTTTCTATCCTTTCATTCTGAATTTTGGTCCACCATGTAAGTGTTGAAAGTCTAATATGGGAAATCAGTAATAGAGAGGGGGGGGTGTATTAGATCTATAAAACTTGTAAAAATTCTTAACTAACAGATTCAACCATGCATTCATAAACATAAATTGAAATGTTGTAAAGATATAACATACAATCATGAATACATAACACAAAGATTTGGTAACCTAGAAACCCATGAAGGTAAAACAGGGGTGGGGATGACACCACAAATCTTCACTACTACAGTAATAAAGTGTGCATGTTAGGGCTACAAAGTTTGATCACTTTTGATGATCTACCCTGTGAGGGGTCTACCCTATTAAGAGCTTTTAGACTTATACAATCTACCTTGTTAAAGGATTTAAGCTTACAAAAAAGTAAGCACTCGGTTAAGAGATTTATAAAGGCCTGTTAGGACCACTCTGTTAAGAGATTTACCCTGATTCACTTGCTAGAATGTATTAGTATCTGATCCTTCAGTCTGTACTTCAAATGCTGATAATGAATCTCCTCTTTCCAACTCTTAACTGATCTCTCAAGCTGATTTATCTTTGTTCTGCTCTTCACTTCTTTCCTCGGTCACTCTATCTTGGTCAATACTTCATATATACAAAGTATGCATATGTTTTGATCTCTCCTCTTCACATCTGTATCCAAACATACAATCTCCAACACACATAGATTAGGGTGTGAAGCATCCCATATATAAACCATCAAGATCAAGATCACCGATCTAGATCTATCATCTTTTTCTGCTTAGGCATCTCTAATTTTGATTGGTTGCATGGCTTGCATAGGGATCAATGATCATAAAAATAGTGTGTAATTAATGCATTAAATCTTAGTGCATGATCATTAAATTCTCATATTTTTTGGCCAAAATAGTTTACCTTGGTGTTTGTGCCATTCCAAACACATATATACAAAATCTGTTTTACTCGGAAAAACAAAATACTAGTGCTCGATCAATATTGTGTTGCTTGACATAGCTGTATGTTGTCACTTAACACTAGCACTTCTATGCAACTTGAAAATAAGTCTGCTCGGCATCCATTGAGTACTTGACAACCTCTAACTTTCTCGACAGTAACTACTGCTTGGTCTTGGCCTTAGTGAGCAGCGATGACCGACCAACCTGCCTTGAATATGACTAAGTTTGGGACACTAATAGACAACAAAAAATTTGATATCAACAATAAATCTCAATGGTCACTATAATATTTGGGCCCCCCTCCACAAGAAATTAAATCTTTGTATTATCAAAGTGATATCCACTTAGAAAACATTCCTATGTACCATTCAAGCTCCACCGATCCAGTTGAAGAAATACATGATGATCAAGTTATCAACAATCTACTGAAGACTCTTTCAAAAGAAACATCTCAAAATAATTGTAAATATTTGGGTGTGATACCTATTGATCTCATCTCCCCAAGTAAAGATTAAAGGGGGATGTTAGAATTATAATCTTTCCTTGGTAATTTATAAACCAAGGTCTTGTCTCATATTTGTAATTCCTTTAATAAGGAAATTAGATATTCCTCCTTAAGAGGATTCCTACACATGGCACACACCAAATGTGAATGTGGAACACATAGAGTATGGGAGTTACATGCAAACTCCTCCACTCATCTCTACTTAAGAGATGGTTCTCACACATTTCTTAGGGTTTTCATAGGGGTTCGAAGTTGGCTCTCTCAAGTTGAATAATCTTCTCTATTCTCTCTCTTCTCCTCACTTTCTCAAACTTGCTCTCATTATTGTATTGATCTTATTGCTCTCATTCTTTAGGCTTTGTGCCATATTTATATTATTCACAATGGTTTTTTTTCTTGTTTTTTCCCTTTCAAAATCCTTGAGTTCTTTTCTTGGTTCTTGGAGCATTTTGGTGAATTTTGTGTTTAATCTATTGAAGCAATATCTTTCTCTGTGTGTATTTGGTTAAATTCTTACTCTTTCTCACTCTCTTGGATTCTTTCCTAAGTTTATTTCCATTTTTAAATTTTTTTAACACTTCTTAACCTTGCTTTAGCCAAATTCACCTTCTTCTCCTCGTCTACATCCTCAAGATCAAATTAATTCTCAAGTGCTTCTACCCATCCAAGAACTTCTTCAATTTCCATCCTCCCTTGGTAGATTGGCAAGTAAACATGCTCCTCTCCACCATTTCCTTTTACTACTATGATGAGTCTCATGAATCTCCTCTCCTCAGGATCATTCTCTTCTCTATGACCCTTATCCTCATTGAACTCTCCTTCTTCTTCATGGTTTTCTTCATGAACCTCTTCTCTCCTAGGTTCTCTTCTCTCTTTCTCCAGTGTTTCTATCCTCTCTAAGAACTGCAGTATTTCCTTTCTCATCTGTCTCTCTTCTCTTACCCTTGTAGCTTCTAATTTCCTCTACTCTCTTTCCTTCTCTTCCAATGTTTCTCTCAATTCCTCTATCTTCCTTTCCATTTGGTTCTTGGGTGTTGTTGATGTTTATAGCTTCGTTCAGATAAAAAGAATTTAATGTTATGAAGAAATAAATAATATATTAATATATATGATAATAATGAACATTTCTACTATATATATTAATATACATATTAAATTAAATAAACATCATTTGATAATATTGTTATTCAAATATGAGATAATATCTTTCTACATTATATATGTATATTAATATATATAATATTAATAATGTTATTATTATATATATTAATATACATATTCAATGTATAATAAAATTGATCATATAATATATCATGTGACTATGTAATACCGATTAACATCGGTTTTGGTAATACTGAATGTTATCGGTGTGGTTGAAATATTGAATGCAATCATTAGGGAAATACCGATTGCCATCGGTCTTAACAAGTAATGTGAGTGACACCGATCGAATGTAATTACTGATCGGGTCACTAATAAAACAAAGGTTATAATACCTTTCATAATATGCTTAATACCGATTAAATGTTATCGGTTTTATTTTAAAGAGACATCAGTATATAGAGTCATGTCTCCTCAAAGGAGACATGCCTCTATATTATTATATCTCCCATATTTATATTCAATTGCTGGTTAATTGAAGACAAGCATAGAAGATTTAAAATGCAAGTCTGATCTATATAGTATAAATTAAATATTAATTAATTTATATATTTAATATTATATCAGTGATATATATAAGTATATATATAGTGATTATATATATTATATATATATATATATATATTGAATTTATATAAGAAAAATTAAAAGCCATATATTCTGATCTAAAATTTAACATGGTATCAGAGCCAGGTTCCTTCGTTAAAGCCTAAACCGCTTGAAGGAAGATCTAACTAGATTGAAGGAAGATCAAGATCAGTTTTTTTGGAAATCTCGTACCTACAGAATGGCAAATGGAATAAGACTTGAAGACAGACTTGAAGGTGCCTCTGATTTTGAATCATGGAAACTTTGAATGATGTTGGTATTAAGGAAGAATGAGCTAAAGACAATAATAGAAAATCCTCTTAAACCTAATGGAAAAGATGAGGTGGATAAATGGGAAAAAGACAATACTAGAACAATGGAATTATTAGTGGATGGAGTGAAAAATCATCTACTACTTGTCATCACAAAGTTAGATTCTGCTTATGACATGCTCAAAGCCGTGGAAAATATGTTTGAGATCAACAACACCAGCAGAATTCTTACCCTTAAAAATCAACTCTCTAATATTAAAATGAATAAAGGAGAGACTATCACCTCATACTTTATGAGGATAACTGAATTAAGGAATCAACTCTCTTCTATTGGTCACATGTATGATAATAAGGAGTTAACTATGATAACTCTAAATGGGCTCCCTATTTCATGGGAAAAATTTAGACAAGGAGTAAGTGCTCGCGCCAAACTCCCCAAATTTGATCGACTAAAAGTTGACTGCATTCAAGAAGAGTATAACCTGAAATCTAGAGGAATCATGGACTCCACTACAGAAGATATTTAGGCTCTTGTCACTAGTTCAAAAAGGAAAAAGGGAAACAAGTCATAAGATCAACAACCGTTCAAGAAACCTAGACACGTCTCTACAATGCAATGTTTTAGATGTGACAAATATGGTCACACTACAAGAAAGTTTCCTGATAGACTTAGAATGCAAGCTTCCCTTGCTGAAGTAAATAATTGAAATGTATGTTCAGAGAAATATGTATTTTAAAAGAAATTCAAGATACCTTATGATTGAGAGGGAGTTCACTGATAAGAACACTTCTGAGGTAAACTTTACATGTTTTTTATTATATTAATGCTATTTTATAACCATATGGGCCCTATGTAAATCATAAGGAAGTGATGACTTCCAAATGATTTTCACTTGTATATGTTAAAGTTATTGAAAGGTGACGATATTACAATAACTTGATCTTCTATTTGTAATAGGAACGTGTGGATAGAATCACCGATTGAGGTATTCCACACTGAAGCTCGTGAGTTTGTGGATCGAATCGTCGATGGAGGCAATCCACACAAGAGCTAGTGGATAGAATCACCGATTGAGGCAATCCACACACTGAAGCTCGTGAGTTTGTGGATATAATCGCCGATGGAGGCAATCCACACAAGAGATGGTGGATAGAATCGTTGATTGAGGCAATTCACATACTGAAGCTCGTGAGTTTGTGGATAGAACTGCCGATAGAGGCAATCCACACAAGAGCTTGTGGATAGAATCGCCGATTGTGGCAATCCACACCAAAGCTCATGAGTTTGTGGATCAAATCGCCGATGGAGGCAATCCGCACAAGAGCTTGTGGATTGAATCGCCGATGGAGGAAATCCACTTGAGAAATTGTGGATCCAATCGCCAATGGAGGCAATTCACTTGGGAACAACTTACACAATTTATGAACTTATTGTGATGTGCATTTTATCTTTCCTAGCTAAGAGGGAGTGTTGATGTTTATAGCTTCGTTCAGATAAAATGAATTTAATGTTATGAAGAAATAAATAATATATTAATATATATGATAATAATGAACATTTCTACTATATATATTAATATACATATTAAATTAAATAAACATCATTTGATAATATTGTTATTCAAATATGAGATAATATCTTTCTACATTATATATGTATATTAATATATATATATATAATATTAATAATGTTATTATTATATATATATTAATATACATATTCAATGTATATTAAAATTGATCATATAATATATCATGCGACTATGTAATACCGATTAACATCGGTTTTGGTAATACTGAATGTTATCGGTGTGGTTGAAATATCGAATGCAATCATTAGGGAAATACCGATTGCCATCGGTCTTAACAAGTAATGTGAGTGACACCGATCGAATGTAATTACCGATCGGGTCACTAATAAAACAAAGGTTATAATACCTTTCATAATATGCTTAATACCGATTAAATGTTATCAGTTTTATTTTAAAGAGACATTAGTATATAGAGTCATGTCTCCTCAAAGGAGACATGCCTCTATATTATTATATCTCCCATATTTATATTCAATTGTTGGTTAATTGAAGACAAGCATAGAAGATTTAAAATGCAAGTCTTATCCATACAGTATAAATTAAATATTAATTAATTTTTATATCTAATATTATATCAGTGCTATATATATATATATATATATATATATTGAGTTTATATAAGAAAAATTAAAAGCCATATATTCTGATCTAAAATTTAACAGGTGCCATAACTTCAAACTCCTTCTCTTAACTCTGATACCAATTAATGCAAAGGTATGGGTGGAAAAGATGAAATAAAGTTGAAGGATGAATGGTTTATGCACTATCCTTATAGGTCACAAAACACACTAATGCTTCAAATGATCCAAGTAACTCCCCCAACACCCAAAGGTGATGTATTTGGTTTTTTTATACTGCACCCAAGTGGATTCAAAAGGTTATAAAGACTCCACTCACACCCAACACTCCTAACTCTCCAAAATGTCCTATTAGGCCTAGGCTTTCTAGTAGCCCAATAGTGACCTAATTTTATTTTTACTCCAAAATTCTCCAAAACACTCTGCCAACACCTTAGCTTTTCAGACACCCATTAACCCATACTCTAACATATCAAAATATTTTATGTTGTTGTTTTGAGAAAACTATCCAAACTCTTGACTGTACTCTGTCAACAAGTACTAAAAGTGCTCAAATAATAAAGCAAGTATACTATAAACTTAACCCCTAACTCCAAGACTCTCAACAATCTTCACAAATGTCCCCAAATGAAGGAATCTCAAGTCAATTTGACCCTATGACCTTCAAAATCCCAAAAGCCCCAAATTCGCTTCAATCAACCCTTAAAACTAGGGCTTCGCCAATGTCTGCACTCCAATCACTTTCTCACCCAAAAAATAATGGATTCACCATTAAAATGACATGCCAAATCAATTTCAACTCTTAACCATACCCCTTATTCGACTAGAATGCTTGTTGCTACATCTATCCAAGCAATTTCATCACTTTTCCATTCATTAACTTGGTGATCACCCACTGTCCACTCTTCAACTACATCGAATCATGTTAGATTTGTATTGTACAAGTGATATAGGTGTCATTCCATCAGAACCCGTCCTTGTACACTCGTGGAATGACCCTTTTCATTACAAATAAACCAACTATTATTGAAAAAATGGTGATTTCAAGTGACAGTCAACACAATTTATTTAAAAACTGAAACAAAGTACTCTGGGAATATTCAAATGGATTGAAAAAAAAAATGTATATATCCTCAAAGCATTATAAATAGATAAAATTCACTGAGTACCAACCAATGCAATAACACATGGAAATTTGCAGAATTTCTGAGTTTTTATTGAACCTTTGCTGTTACAGTCCATACACAGACACACCCTCATGTCATACAATGATGAAATTCTTCTTTATAGACCTCCTCCCAACTTCCTCAACCAATTTGGATCGGTTGGAAGGCTTGTTAAACATTAAAAACCCCTTAAAACCACTTTCCCTCCAAAAGCCTTAACTAGCCATAGAGTTTAAATATTTGAATTTTCAAATTTAACAAAATGGTTCATTTCTATCTCAAATAAAAAACCATTGACTTCTAAGGGTTTCAAACACCTTTTTGATCATTTATAATCTCTCCTAGACTCTCTAAACACCAAATTCCTATAACATCCATGTTTTAGTCCTAATGTCCTTATCAGGACCTTCATGACATTATACATATTTATTACATTCATTTCCCCCATACACAATGATGGGCTTTAATACATTGAAATTGATCATATTTGTTTTCATCCTTGTCTTCATGCCTCCTTGGTGACTCCTTGGTGGTTCCATGGTGTTTTTCATCCTTCTAGGTGCCCTTGCACCACTTTGGCTTGGGAGCTTCATTTACCTCCTTTTGGTGTGTTTTTTTCCTTTCAATTTGGTTTCCCAATGTTGTCATTGTTAGGCTTAAGCCTTATCAAGTGGGTATTTGTAAAAAATACCACCAGGATTTCACACACCTCTTGATCTTTCTAACCATATATATTTTAGACTTGAACAACATTAACATATTAATCTTTAATTTCTATTATCGTTGTTTCCATTCTTCTCAAAGACATACATATATCATTTTTTAATAACATTTTACCTACTTGTCCAAATTTGAAATAAATTATATATTATATTCCTACACTTCATTCTTTAGAGTTTCAAAAAAAATGTTGATTAGTTTGGTGCAATTTATTAGTGACACACGAACTAGTATCTAATTTTCAAGATCTGTCCACTTTGATAATTTATTTTTAAAAAATATACTCTAAAAAAATATAAAAAATACACAACTTCTAGTACTCACTATTAAGTATCTTTCTACTAAAAGGTTTTTCAAAATATTAAATACAACTAAAAATTTATTGTGACATGTGTCTGACACTATGTTATGTTTTGCTGAAAAAAAAAGGAATAGTTTTTGGTGTCTCGAGGATTTGATCCCCTTAATCTTATGCATTTTTTAAAATAAAATAGTAGTTTAGAAACTAGATTTAGAGTTCTACAATTCATCTTCTTTTGGTATCTTCAAATTTTGAGTGCATGAGTCTCAAATTGCTCATCTATTACCTCCATATTGTACCTCTTTCTAGTTTCTAAACTACTATTTTATTTAAAAAAATGAATTACTCAAAATTTTAAGGACACTACAATAGGATACAAAAATTTTAGGACACTACAAGTGTCATAAATGCTAGGGTGCTATTTTAGGACACTACAATAGGATACAATGTGGGCATGTGCTCCAAGATGGTGAACAAAAGGAGGGTATAAGTGGCCATTTTTTTTTTCTAAAATAAGAGAAGATGAGCAATTTGAGACTCATGCACTCAAACGGGAGTTGGAGGCGATTTTGTGGGACCTTCTAGGGATTTCGTTATCTTCTTCAGCAAAATCATCAATGCTAATTTGTTCCTCCCTTTTGTTCACATCGGGACTAGGTTTTTTAATTCTTTTTCCCAGGGAGGTGGGGGTCTTCGAGGAAGAGGCCAGGGGGGAAGGAATCACCTCATTTTCCTTAGGGTTATCAGTAGGGTTAGGGATGGTTCCGTGTAAGGAGACAAATCTGGGAGGGCATAAGGCCCGATGGAAATTGTATAACTGGAGGATTAACCCTTGATGTAAAATACAGTAGCTTTTATGTGCAACCTTCTTAGCACGCACATCCAACACAGACGCTTTCATAGAATGAAGCAGGAAGAAAGGGATAGAAATTTCTTCACTATACAGGAAATGATTTAACAAAGGGAAGTGATAATTGTAACATGTACTTTATTGTTGCTATTGTAGATCTTTCACAATATATTATATAGATCAATATATATATATGCTTGCTTGTATTATTATATGTACATGTGCTTTCTTATAATTTTTTCCTCCTCTTACGATTTGTATATCTCATGAATGGAAACAAACTTGGGGGGCATATCTTGTTACTAATGCTTTCCATGTTGAGATCTTTCAATACTTGTAGTCACTTATAAAGATTCACTTTTTACTTCTAATAAAGATAATACATACAAAAAATATTTTTTATATGATTATAGGACTAAATATCTACTTTTATCTATATTCTTAAACACTACTTGTTTGAAGATGCATGATTCATTTAAAATTAATATATACCTCAAACCAAAGATACATATAACAGTAAAAATGGACCCCAATAGCTTTGAATATATCTTTGAAAAAATAATAACTTGATTATATATGAAGTTGGGCCCCTTACCCTTTGTGCTATCCCTTATCCACATGACATGTCAATTAGAAATCCATCTCTCAAGGGAACACATCTGATTTGCATTTATTTCATTATTTCGGTCATCCTAAAGTAAAATATAACTTAATCATTCTACAATTAATGTCCATACTTCAATTTGGTTTTCTGCATTCTACCAATCATCCAACATTTCCATTCTAAGCACCATTGTACTGAAGGCAATAAAATCTACATTAAAATCTAGATCTGTACTGAAGGCAATAAAATCTACATTAAAATCTACATCTGCATTCTAGCAATCATCCAACATTTCCATTCTGAGCACCATTGTACTACTATTGCCTTCAGTGATATCTCAAGTACCACATCCCATTTTATTAATGCTGCCCTTTCTCTGAGCTACTTTGATTCCTGCCTGTACTTAAACTGAATATTCATTGAGAACATCATTGTTGTCAAGATTTGAATTCCAGTCTCTTTGATCCATCTCCAGTCCAATGTTTAATCTAAGTTAATGGTTCTTATGTTCATGCAATTTATCCAATTTTCCCTTTTTCTTTCATATGCAATGTAAAAAATATAACCATCAAATCTTTGATTAAGCGGACTCTGCAACATCAAAATACAGTCCAAGCCATGTCTTTCAATAAGAATAGAAATCTTCAATGGAGTTATCAATGTTATTAACAAGATCCAAGGAAAACCCACAGTGCTTGTGAATCCCATCTCCACCTTATTACATGAAACCCTACTCATTATGTCAATAATCCTGGTAAACCCTCATTACATATTACCTTGATACATTTTGGTCCTTTGAAAAAAATCTAAAATCTAATGTAATCTAGGTATTTCTGATGATAGATCTATCATCATATCATCATAGAGTGATCTAAAATATTCATAAATTTATGTATGTGCTTGTTCTGATAATAGATCATGAAATGTAATCCAAAATATTGATAATCTAATCTAGAAATACTCAAACTAACATTATAGATTGTAAAAATTTACTGATAAGTCCACTTAACATAATTCTATTAGCTAGTTAACATCAGCATACAACACCAAATACAAGATTCAAGTTCTGGGTTTGGTTGGAGAATGCAGGGGAAACAGGGGAAGCAACTCTGGCTCACTTTTCACTCTAATGGCAGAAGCCTCAAAACAGAACTCTTCTGCCTGCTTTTCCAAATATGAGGATTGATTGCAGGAAGGAGTAGAAGAACATGATGGGCTATAAGTATTATAGCAATAACTTGTTGATGAACAAGTGAATGGATCAACAGGCCCAAGAGGAGTGCTTGGGCTGTGATCCAGAGTGGCTGACAACGCACAACCATTACCTGCTGCTGATTTTGGTGCAGAGGCATCATGACTGAGGCCCAAATTCATCTCTAATCTCTTGTGAAACTGCCTTCTGTGTTGGAGCTTAAAGGCTGTTTTCTGAGGACCCATTTCAATTCCACCCTTAATCAATGCAAAACCATTGCCATCTGATTTCTGATGACCCACTTCAATTCCACTCTTGATCAATGCAAAACCATTGTCATCTGATTTCTGAGAACCCAATTCAATCCCACTCTTGATGAATGCAAAACCATTGCAATCTGATTTCTGAGGACCCACTTCAATCCCACTATTGATCAATGCAAAACCATTGTTATCTGATTTCTGAGAACCCATTTCAATCCCACCATTGATCAATGCAAAATCTGATTTGAGCCCTGCAACTGAACTTCCTCTGCTTGGTTTTCTTGCAGGCATGGTGACAGGGAGCTTTTCCCCATCTGAAGCACCTGTATGTTTCTGCACAAGCTCTTTGAAGCAATGGCTCTCTGTCTCAAGAAATGTGGTGTATATGATTGTCTGCTTGTATGAAGTAGTACATTCAGAGCTTGCAGATCCACTCTGTTTTGAACCTTCAGCCATGGATTGGGATTGGGATTGGGATTGGGATTTTTTCATGATGTTCTTCACCCCTTGAGAGAAACTTGGAATTTGACCACTGAATCACTGCAAAAAATGTGAAAACTTGTGCAGATATATAGCACAGCTCTGATTTGAGTTGAATCCCACAAAATTTCTTTCAGCCCATCATGAATATTTTTCAACTCTAGAGAATTCTATGCAATGTAGGAGACGCGGAGGACAGAGCTGAGAGAGAATCACACGCAAACTCTCTTCAACTGTGGGTGACAATTATGTCAACGTTGCCAAGTTATAAACCAATTCTCTCTCGTTTATTTGTCAAAAAACACGATATTTTGGGGTTGTAAGAGTCAAAAAGTCATATGGGTTTACTATTGCTTTGGCGATGTGAATGAAGTTGAGAAAGAATCCATGCTCAAATTAGGTGTACAAAGACTTGTCTGTCCGAGGATCACAGCTTTTGAGTGGGCCAAACGACAATGGAAACTTACATTATCATTGTCTGTTTGGATTCCGGTGTGTAGAATTTTCATTTGTCAGCTTTGCAATTAGGGTTTTACTAAATAAGAGTGGAATTTTGTATATTTGATGGATTGGATTCTTTTGCATGAGGCTGTTTGGCCAAAGACGACTTGTGGTTTAGATGTAATTGTATAGTTTGAAAAAAAAGAAAGAAATTATGCTTTTAGCTTATTTGGATTTGTTTGTTTTCAATATAGTTAGCAGCAATGTATAAAATGATGTCCTTTTCATAAGTGGAAAATAATTTGATCTTGATTCTTATTTTCAAAGTTTGAATATTATTCTTAAAGTTTATTTCCTTTTAAATTAAAGATCCGATTTGTGATTATAAAAGTGATCTAGGTCACTTGCATTTTCAATAATGATCTTATTTTTTAAAAATAAATTACAAAGTGGATTCAATTGTTTTCCTTCTAATTTTGTCTAGAAGTGATATAGTACATGACTTGAGTTGGCCCACTATTGGCAAACTTGTACTCTTGAAAGAGAGGTCACAAGTTCAAACTTGAAGGGGGTAGGCTATGTATGTCTTATTATCGTCTCATATTTTGGACTATAAAGGGATCCATTTCCATTTAAGCAAGCATTATGAACTAAGTTGAAGTATAAAATAGTTGAATTGCATGTTAGGTTTTTATATTTAAGAGCAAACCTTAATTTATTTATTACATCAAACATACATATGAATTGAACACCTTCTAGGCTTCTTGAACACCTCTCAGAACATCCAAAGGAACATATGATGGCATCAATATTCTACAACATATAGCATAGCTATTTGTTATTTTGTTCCAAGTTATTGATTTGACATCTTTATCGAGGTTTTACACAAAGGTGTCAACTACTCTTGTTCTATAAAGATTATTGTGCACACAAACTCAGTTTTTTTTCCACGATAAGTTTAAGAACCTCAAGAAAGCAAAAAAATAAATTATTTCTAAAGTTTAGAAAATATAAAATCAATGAGCTCAGTTGAGATCTACACTCGTTGTATTGATTTTGCAGTCACAAAAATGATCTTGATAGAAAATAGAAGTCTTATAAATTTCAATATTTTTTATTGGACAAACCCTGGAATCTTTTAAACATTAACAAATAGTTTTGGAACACCTAATAGAGTCATATTCTACATTAATAATACGATTTTTTAAATCTGCCTCAACATAGAAGTGGTGAAAGGAACTCACAACGATGCATTTCATTACAACCTTTCTTGATGTCTAAGAACCAAACTACTCCTAGTCTCATGTATACAACCTGTCAAACAATAGAATTTTGAATTGAGTACCCCTTCCTAAACTCTAAGATTTGAGTAATGTGACAACATCATTGATATGGCTCATACTACAAGGCTTGTCCAATTCTTGAGGAAGGAGGGTCATATGGTGCATAGTTAAGATATTTTGCATCATTGGATGTTGAATTATGCTAGGAAAGGTAAAAGATTCAAAAAAGTGTAAGATACAATGTGGAAAAGAAAGTGACTAATAATATAAGAGAATTTAAATGCAATTTAAAGATAAAAGATCAAATATATAAAAGACAAATTAGACAAAGATACATATATCAAAGTAAGATAAGACATGACAAAAAAATGGATGAAAAAAATTAAATATGCTCCCCAAGTGAGGGAAGTAAATTATACACTTTAGATAATTTTCCATAGTGGGTAAAATAAATATGTGGTAAACATAGGAATAAAGAGACTAAGTATGCTCCCCATTGAAAGCAAGATGGATATGAAAAGGAAGAAAGGTGAGATTAAATTAAATAATAAGAAAAAGAAAAAAGTGATATAAGTTGCAGTGATGCTATAACTAAAACAACATATATTGTGCTCCTACGACAATCTCATCATCCAAAAATGTGTTATTAAGGTTGTATTCATAACATTATGTTTCTTCTTCTTTATTTTTTCGTCTATGATGTATGGATGTTATTCGTTCATTTTCATATGGTCAACTTCATTAATCTCATGTGTGCAATGTTATCTTCCTTTTATCTTTGATATCCTAAACTTTATTCTTGAATCTAAAGCATCTAGCTAGAGTGTGCCCATGTGTTAAGACTCATTTCCCCTAACTCTTTCCTCTTAATCAAAATTATAATAAATAATTTGGATGCATATGATTTAGAAGTTATCCCTTGAGTTGTCAAGAATAATCCCACATGTGAGAAATAGTTGTTATCTTTAGTAGTAGTACAAATCTGACGCATAAACTATTATAAGAGCATCTATGCATTATAGTGTATTAAGAATTGTCCAAAGAGTTTTTCCCCCTCTAAGAGGCTAGTGATATTATGTAATATAATCATTATCAAAATAATATTTTTGTATTCATTATGTTTCTAATTTTGTATTGATTTTTATATATTACATATATTTAGTTAATTTATTGTAGGAGGGAACATCACATCAAGTTTCAAAGTTCTTGCTAGGGTCGAGTTCTATATTATTTTCAAGACCTAGAGCTTTATACAACTACCTACTATACTCTCTCAACTTTCCCTCTTAGGAAATTACTAACCATCAAGTTGTTATAGAAGTAACGACACTAAGGATTTTTTTTAGAAAAATCATTTTTCTCTAATGTAATTGTGTGAGATAAAAGTGAGTCAAATAGGAATGAAAATATCAAATAAAGAACTCATACTACACTAAAATAATAACATCAAGATAGGACAAAAGAAGACATAAACATAAAATGAGCATGGAAACCTTAATATGAACCCATGAAGTCTCTTTGATATGTATATTTGTCCAAAGATTTGTGAGGTTACCCTAATTTTATAGTTTTCATTGATGACAACTCTCTAGATGTTTTGATACAACTTTCTTACCATTACATCCATTGGTCTGGTTCTATAGTTCATCAACAATGGAATCAATGATAGTTTTGACAATTACTTAATTTACCATGGTGTATGGGTATTTTGGTCCAAACCTTTATTTGGTTGAAGTGCCAAAAACATTTTTGTTATAGTTGACTGCATTTACATGTTTTGGTTGTTCAAATTGTTTTATCTTTTGCGTCTCAACCAACATTGATGTCTTTAGGCGACATGATAGGTAGGCATACCAATGATGGTATATATATTTGGTAATCTCAGTATTTTGATGGATGTATGTTATTGTTAAGTAAATGTATAATGACTTGTATATGAAAAATATTTATATAAATAGAAAACTATTATATAAAATGTACTATTAGTAAAGAAGGATTTTGGCACCTCAGTGAGAACTGCGCTCTATGCATATCTTGATGCACTTCTATCAGTTCAATTTTGTATTTTATACTATTATACACACTTTTATTTAGGGCAATGGGCCCAATCAGTAGTGAGCCAACCGGTAGTGAGCCACACTGACAATGAGCCACCCTCTATATTAATTAACCGATTACTTAATACTTGAGAGTTAATATTCTCTATGGTTTTTCCCATCTTGGGTTTCCACGAAAAAAAATATGTTGTTATGTGTTGTTTTGTTCTGATTAAGTAAAAATAGGTTTTACAAGGACCTAAAACCTTTACAAAAGTTTTACAGATATTAAATAGAGTTCAACAACATCTGTGTCATAGCACCAAACTAGGAAAGAAAAAATAGCTAGCTAGCAGACAGCCTAACCAAAAAAGTCTCACAGATAAATAGAAAAGATAGGGACATCAAAAAAAGGATAGAACCAAAAAAAGACAGCTACATGCCCTCCACAAGTTCCTGGGCCTGAATGACCATAATTTGCATCTAATTTACCAAATTCTTGAGGTCTTCAGTATCTTTGTCCTCCTTTGGACTCATCTTCTTGGTGCTAGCCCTCGTACGAGTTCCCGGTCCTATGATCTCCTTCACCTCTTTGCAGTCCTTTTCCCTTCTGTCCTAATCCAACTTATCCATCAAGATCTGTGCGTGCCCAGTATAGGCGTTAAGGCTCACTAGACATTGCTCCCCTATCTTTCAAACCGTTTCCTCAAGCTTTTCCACCTTGATGTTTAGGTTGTTGATTTTCCTTGCATTGTCTTCTTCCTCCACACTTTCTGTGATTTCCTTCAACTGTTTCTCCATTTTACCATCTTTTTTCACAAATTCCACCTGGGCTTTCGAATTACCAACCACCTCTTTCATTTTGTCCAAGAAAACAACAACAGGTTTCTCACCAATACCAATGCTTTTTATGAGAATAATCTCAGCCCTCATAACATCAATTTAATTTTTCATATTAGCATTGTCATCAATCATATTACTCACCATGTCAGTGAAGTCTACAATATAATCCTTTCTCTGCTTAATTTCATCAGGCACATGATAATTACCTATTTCCTCATTCTTGGGGAAGTCTTTCTCCTCATACCCTGTTTCCTCTTTTTTAGTTATTTTGTCATGTTTCTCCTTCACCTTTTCTTCTTCCTTATGTTCGTTGGCCTCTATTTTCCCAGTTGGATTTTGGTCATCTTCCTTATCATCTTTTTTGTCCTCCCTGTTCTCTCCTCTATCATCCTCCCCAAGGTTCATCTCGGTATTCATCTTTTTCTCCATCACATCTTCCTCATCTGAGGAAAGAACAATTCTCCTCTTGCTAGGTTTTTTACCTTTCTTGCTGGTCTTAATCCTATCCATCACTTCTCCCCATTTTCTTTTCTTAGTCTACTTTTTTTCCTCCTTCTCTTATTCCTCTGAATCCTTCTCTATTTTTGTATCTTCCGCCAAAGTCTTCTTCTTAGTAGACCTTTTGCCTTTTTTCTTACTCATTTTGCTCCCCTTTGGATTATCTTCATCAGTTTCCTTGTCTGTATCAGAGCCCTCAGAAAAGGGCTTCTTCTGGCTTTTCTTAGACGAGGAGCCCTTTTTGGTAGTATTTTTAGGGGTTTTTTATTCCTTGGATTCTTCTTCATTATATTTTGTTTCTTCCTCATACATACTATCATCCTCATCACCCTCCGTTTCTTCCTCATCCCTTTGGTTCTTCTTAAACATAGGTCTTTCCACTTTTTTAGTTTTCAAAACCTCATAAATTAACACCATTAGACCCTGGTGAGAGGCATGATCTCCCTCGGGTCTTTTTGAAAACTATTAATAGTGAAATCTAATGAACTAAGCAGATAATAGGGAAATCTAACTTTAACCTTGTGTCTGAAATGATTCAATAGCATAAAATGATGACCATAAGCTCAGGTAAACCTACCATCAAGAATGATATAGCTGATGACCCCATAAACAACATACCTCCATGGCCTTGATATGCACTTTGGATTGTGGTAGGAAGTGTCTACCTTAACCAGTTTGGCCTTCTCTTCTTCTGACTCTGGGAAATTCTCTCAAGCCTTATCAGATATCGCTCTGTCTCTGTAGAACTTAATTACCTCCATGCCCATTCATATAGCCTCCACTATAATCTCCTATGTGACCTCCATTTACTGATTTCCCACCATTACCTTCCCATCTTTCCAAGTCTTAGAGAAAATCCAGGTAATAGAAGGGTTTCTTCCATGAAGCCTTTCTAGAAACACCTCCATCCCACCTTCTTTTAGAATCTTCCAGACTTGTTTCATTTTTCTCCATTCATCGTAGTTTATAGGATCCACTCATTTCTTACTTCCACCCATCTTAGCTCTCTGGTTTAATTTTCTGTCTCTGTGATAATTCTTAAGAAAGCCGTTAAGAATACCACACCTTGCTCTTAGCAAAGCCAAATACACCTAGAATTTGTGTCATGCATCTAGCTCGTAATCACCACTAAGTACTTTCTCCTTAGATAGAAATTATGACAAATCACTTTCGCATTAAAAAACTTTATGATACTTACCATTTATGATCTTTTTCTGTCTACTCCTCAAACGGTCACTATCAAGTAATAATTTGGCTTGATAAGGCATGTCTTTTCTATCATTCCATTGCATCACCACTTCCACCTTAAAATCCATGTTGGTAGCCTAGTCAGAAACACCATTGGTCTCTCAAAAGTTATGTGAAACAATACATTTCTCAAAAGAATGGATGATAGCTTTAGATTTTTGTATTATGTTATAAATGGTCCACGAGGTGGGAGTTTCATTATTCAAACATTTGATAATATTGAGGGAATCTCCCTCTAACCACACCTTATTACAACCTTTCTCCTTAGCTAAGATAATACCCTGAAGGGTAGCAGAGGCTTCAACATTATGATTAGTTTGGATGCTAATAGGGATAGCTTTAATACCTCTACAGACTCCATGTTCATCTCTTATGACAATCCCACACCAAAAAACCCCTGGGTTTCCCTTTGAAGCACCATCAAAATTAATTTTCATCCATCCACTGGGAGGGCAATCCTATCTAGCTTCCTCTCTCTTAGCTTTATTATAATGTTTCTTGAAATTCCCTTTTATTTTCTAGTTATTGAAGAAGGTAATGTCCTCCTCATTTAGGGGTTCCATAGCTTTGTCCTTTAAAAGTAAGTTTTCATTAATAGCTCTCTTTATTTTGTAGAAAACCTCCTTCTCACTAGCCATTTTGTTCCTGAAGACTCTTTTATTTCTCTCTCTCCAAACTCCCCAGCAAACATAGGGAAGAAAAAACTTCCACACCTTGATCACAGTTTCATTCTTTGAAGGATGGCTCCAAGAGTTAAAAAGACTCTTCATGTCCTCAGGGAAAACCCACTCAATGTTAAGAATTTGTAGGAAGTAATTCCAAATAATCTTAGCATAAGGATAATGAATAAACATATGATCCACACTTTCCTCATCCTAGTTACAAAGGCAACACCCATTCACAATTATCATACCTCTTTTTCTAAGATTTCCATTAGTCAAGACTTTGTTTTGCATCAAAATCCAAAAAAAGACATTGATCTTTGGAGTGATATCTTTAATCCAAGCTTTAGCCCAACAAGGCTCATTAAGATCCTCAAACTCTAGATGATACAGAGAGGATATAGCTAAATTTCCATTCGGGTTGTACTTCCATATAATCCTATCTTCTTCCTCAACCAGAGTAGTAGAGTTAAGAATTTTATTGAGCTATCCCATTTTGTTGTCAATAACTGTTAGGTTCTTCTAGTGTTCTGTGTCCCAGTAATCCTTCAGTTTCCTCCCAAATCTAATTTTTCATTGGCTCTCAAAGTTCCTCCATTCAGGGAAATCCTTAAGGGGTGTTTGTAAGATCCACTCATCCTCCCAAAAAAGAGCATTTCTCCCATTTCCAACTTTTGATTTGATACCTTTTTTAATGCTATCTTTATTTTTCATAGCATATCTCCATATAAAAGATCCTCCCACACCCCTGTCCTTATCAAGAAAGGCAGAAAGGTTTGGATGCTCCTTGTTATATTTGTTATCCCATATCAAAGTCCATTCTCCCCTAGAATTGTAGTATCTCCATATGAGTTTGGCAAGGAGGTGATCATTAAGATTTCTGATTCTTCATAACCCAAGACATCCTTTGTTAACAGGTCGATAGAACTTTTTCCAAGCTATGAGAGCTATCCTTTTCTTTTTCTCCATTCCTGTCCACAATTTTTTTTTTTGAATCTTTTCAATAGCTTTGCCAAACTTTTTGGGAATTTTAAGTTCAAAGAATAAAGAGGAAGAACTTGGAGGGTGGATCTAAGAATCTGAAGCTTGCTCGCTTGACTTAGCAACAATCCTTTCCAACCAGCAAGTTTACTATGAAATTTGTCCACTAAAGAACTCCAAAAAGTTTCAGGAGGTTCCAAACAAAGAGGAAGACTTAGGTAGGTTCCTGGAATATTCCCCATATCACAACCCAGAATCCTCATAATTCTTGTCTTTCTTTTATCAGGAACATTAAAGAAAAACATAGAGCTCTTTCCCCAATTAATTGTCTGGCCTGAAGCTGTCCCATATTTAGTCAGAGCATTTTTAATGTTTCTAGCATTTTTAACAGAGGCTTCACCCATAATAATCGAGTCATCAACAAACTACTGATGGGAGCAAACTTGATTAGCATAAAAGGGATTTAAGCCCTTTATTTCCCCTTTCCTGACCCAGTTCTCCATGTACCTACCCAGAAAATAAGCCATAAGGATGAAGAGGACATGGGAGAGAGGATCCCCCTACCTTAAACCCCTAGTTGATTTTAAGAACGAAGTAGGAGGTCCATTGACCAAAACCAAGAAAGTGGCAGAAGAAATACTAATATATAAGTTCAGTGCATTTTTTATTGAATCCAAAAGCCCTCAAAACTTTCATAAGAAACTCCCAGTCCACCCTATCATAGGCTTTAGATAGGTCCAATTTAAGGATTAGGCCTTCCTTCCTAGACATCACAAGAGAGTGAACATTTTCATGTATGGATATTATGGAATCCATAATTTTTCTGCCAGGCACAAAACCATTTTGCTGCTAAGATATCAAGGAAGGGAGAATAGATAGAATACTTGTGGTGAGGACCTTTGAAATAATATTATAGGCAGAGTTACATAAACTAATAGGCCTAAACTGATCCATTTTATCAACCCCTTTCTTTTTTGGTATTAAAGCTATAAAATTACCATTCAACTCCTTCAGTAATTTTCTGGATCCAAAACTCTCTTTAACAAAATTGGTAACATCCTTTTCTATAATATTCCAAAACATTTGAAAATGGAACATAGGATAACCATCTGGACCAGGGGCTTTATCTCCATCAAAAGAGAAGATAACCTTTTTAATTTCAGAATTAGAGGGTATAGCAGTGAGACCTGCATTATGGTTATCATTCAGAATATGAGGGATGCACTCCAGAAACTCCCTTTGTTCTTCACTATTCAAATCTTTGTCTTTTTGAAGCAGATTTTGAAAAAAATTCTTGGCCTCCTCATCATATGAAAGGGTTCCATTGATGTTAAGATTAGAAATTCTATTAGCCATTTTGTTCTTAAGAGTAGTCATAAAGAAGTATTTAGTATTTTTGTCTCCCTCCTTTAGGAATATCTTTCTGGATCTCTGTCTCCAGAAGGTTTCTTCTTTAGCAATTATGTCATGAAGCTCAACCAGTTTCTCATTCTCCTAATCTCTTGATATCTTAGCATATCCTTCCTTTTGAATGTTGTCTTGGATGTCCTTCAGCTCCATGCTAACATTATCCTTAGTAGAGAAGATGTTTCCAAAGGTTTCTTTGTTCCAATATTTAATATTCTCCTTGACAAGTTTAAGTTTTTATCTAGAATAAACATAGCAGTTCCTTTGATTTTGATCTTCCACCATTCTTCAATTTTTTGTTCATGTTTTGGATGCATTGTCCACATTTTCTCAAATCTGTAAGGAAAGTTCCTTTTATTGGATATTGGGTCTACCAAAAAGGTAATAGGATTATGGTCTGATCCCACCCTCATATGAGCAGACAACGAGCAGTAGTAATGAGTGAACCAATCATTGCTAATGAGAACCTTATCAATTCTAACTTGGATAAGATCTTGGCCACATCTTCTATTAGTCCAAGTGTAGTTAATACCCTTCAACTCTATATCATGGAGAGAATGGCAATCTATGAAATTCATAAGATCCAACCTACATTCTAGATTAGTTCGACTTCCTCCTTTTTTTCATTTTCTTTTAAGGGAGTATTAAAATCTCCCATAAAAATCCATTCTTCACTATTAAAGACATTTCTTAGAGAGGATAGCTTGTTCCAAAAAACCTCTTTACCCTTTTTAGTATTATGTGCATAAATATTAGTCAGCACCCAAGATGTATTATCCTTAAGATGCCTGAACCTAATGCAAGCCACATTATTTACTTGATAAATAACATCACCTTTTATTATGTCACCATTCCAAACTGTAGCAATACCCCCAGAAGCACCATCAGAGTCACCCCCACAAATATTCCCATTCTTGAAAAATTTGAGCTTTTCCACTTTCTCCTTAAGCATTTTAATTTCTTGAATTAAAAAATGTCTGGTCTATTATCCCTAATCATATTCCTAACAATGACTTGTTTATGGGGATTATTCAGTCCCCTTATATTCCAAGAGATAATCTTTATACCTTAACAAAGGATCCCACCTCTAGGATGGTAAGCTGGCTTCCATCCGCTATGTTCTTCTTAGTCTCCTTGACTCTTAATTTCTGGCTTGACGATCGCTCTTGTGAAGGTAATATTCCTCCCACATCCCCATTTTTGCTGCTCCTTGTTGCTACTGTTCTGCATGGTATTTCCTTTTCTTTCTTTGATTTTTTCTTCTCCCCATGGATCTCTTTCCCATCTTCTAGATCAATCTATTCCCCCGCAAGAGATTGGCTGATAGCCACAGAATCACCCCAATTAGGTGTTTTGGTGTCAAATAAAGTTTTTCTTACCCCCTGGGGTGTGTTCTATGAGTAATCTGAGAATTTTTGACCTAAGACCATGCATTGTTGGGCATCCTTCCCTATTATTTCCTCCTCCAATTTTTGAATTATTGTCTCTGAACTCCACTCAGGTTGATTTGCTTCATCATAGCTGCTAGGTTGTTCATTACCTCCCCCCTCTATTACCACCATGTATGTTGTCTCTTGCTATCCTTCTTCCTGAATTTCCCCCTATTCCACTTGATCCTCCTCTTTTTCCTGATGGCCTTCATTTCTTTCGCTACCCTCTGATCCCCAGTTTTTTATTTGATCAATGGTTATTCTCTCATCACCACTTTCCGGTATCAAAGCATTTTCCATTTTTAATTGAGTTGAACTGCTCTTGAAGTCTCTCCTCCATCTCTCTTCACCTTCCCCACATGGACCCATTTCTTAGTCTTTCTCTGGATAACCTTTGTCGTACATTTCTTAACCTAATGTCCAGCTTTCTTACAATGAAAACACGCAAAAGGAATGGTTTCGTATTCAATATTTTTCTCCGATGATCCCATTTTTGAGTGAATATTGATTTTCTCTAGCATACTAGTGTCCTGTGTTATCCCAATACATATCCTAGCATACGTGAGCCTTCTCCTTGAAGCAGTGACATTATCTATTGATAGTAGTTCCCCAAAGGAATTTTATATCCCAACAAATATATCCTCCACCCAATATTCCAAAGGAAGGTCATGGAGCTTAACCCAGAAAGGAACCTGGTTAACTGCTTCCTCCTCAAAGACCAGATTAGGGCACCATTTCTGGAGGACCAAAGTATTTTTCCCTATCATCCATGGCCCATTATATAATATTTTCATTCTATCCTCTTCACACGAGAAAAAAAAGATAGGCATCCTTTTTCCATAGCCACCACATCCACTTTCCCTTTCAGGTCCCATTTCCGAGAGGTATAGGCTCTAACCACTTCAATGTTTGGTCTAACCCACAAAAATCTCCCAACCAGAGTGTTATTCATTCTAGAAATAGTATGATATTATCTGGTTTGAAATGTCTATTGCAAAACTCCCTTGAGAGGGTTTCAAAATATTCTTAACAGATGGTAAAGATGACTTACGTGTTGTTTAACTCCAAATAGGGAAGCCCACTTTTTGCCTCTCTCCTGTTTTCCTTCTGAATCACCAAACCAGGGTCCCCCGGGTCCCTAGGCACAAGTCCAGCATTGAGATCCTTCCCTTGGTTCCCTTTGTCCTTAGCATCTTCCATCTTGCTGTACTCATAAGTCCCTGCACCCTTTGCACCATTCCTGCCCAAATAAAAATTTGAATTTGGTCATTCCCTTCCTCCGTGCTCTCCTCCGCTCTCCCCACACTCTATTCTTCAAATAGTATTTTGTTATTTAATTTATGTTCTCTTATTTTTTACATAGTGCAAAATATGTTATGTACACAACTGCTTAAATGTTTTGAATTTTTCAAGGGTATACTGATTCACCCATCCCCTCTCAGTATGTCAATTATTCAACAATTGGTATCAGATCTAGTTCCTTTGGAAGAGTCTAACCGCTTGAAGGAGATCTAGGAGGCTGAACAATGTATACCTGCATCCACCATGGATGAGGATGAGTTTATGTCTATTTATGAATATCTAGAATTAGTTTAAGATGAGAACAAAGTCTTAACAAAAAAATTTCAAATGGAAAATGACTATATTTGAAAGTTAAAAGAGTAGATCTGGAAGTTCAATTCAAGACACAAGTAAGCAATGAAATCAAGTTAGAAAATGAAACCATCACTGATCTAAGAGAAAAAATTGAAGAAGATGCAAAGATTAAAACACATCTGAATAATGTGATCAAGTAAAAATCTAATGAATCCAAAAAGTTGGAACAAGAAGTCAAGACTCTCAAGTCAAATCAAGAAGAAACCAAGAAGATCAGAGAAACAATCAAATCCAGTTTGGAGAAGTTAGATGAAATACTAAATCTTCAAAGGTATCCCATAGATAAGAAAGGACTTGGATACAACATCGGTGAATGTTATCACAAAAAATAAAAAAGAAGAAGAAAAAATAATTTTGACATGCGAAGATAGAACTCCACTTGATCAAATGGACAAAGGTAAGGTTCCTCTGCAGCCAAAAGTAAGTTCAAAACCTCATTCTTTTAATGGTTGTTGTTTCAGTTGCAATAAGTTAGGACATAAAGCAGAAAATTATAGAAATAAGTCAAATCAAAATAATAAATCTTTTACCAATAAATATTTTAACTATAATATCTATGATCATAAGGCGAATCAATGTAGGAAAGCGAATAGAAGCAATAAGTTTACTAGTTATTTTTATACTTGTTAAGCATATGGACATAAGGATAACCAATACAGGTCAAGGAAAGATAATTAGGATAATTGATGCTTTAAATGCAATAAATTTGTACATATAGTGAAATTTTGTAGATCAACTGATGTTGTGTAGTATGAACTGACAAAGAGGATAGATAAAGAAGAGTGGTGGTTGCTCTTGTTCTGGAACTAAAATAGGTTCCAATAATTAGCATTCTTGTGACTACTTGTTAGGGGGAGAAAATCCTATGTTTTTCTCCTATCCTAATAGATATGAAAGAGTTTTGAACGTGAAAAATATACTCCGAGAGGGATTTTTTCTTTATTAAAAAGAAAAAGAAAGGAATATTCACTTCAGTGAAAGTGGTCGTAGTGGGTCTATGATACATTAAATGCAAAATTAAGAGTATCTTTTACAAGGTTATACTTAAAATATGACATTATCAAGTTATTTTTCCTCACAATGAGAAAAGAATTATCAAAAGAGAGAAGGTGAAAATAAGACTAATTACGAACTAGGGCTTTTAGTATCGAATCAGGTTTTTCAACTAGTTTTAGAGGTATTTTTATTATCATCTATTCATTTACCTTTTTTGCAATGGTTGGTCTTGCCACTCCAATTTTGGTTGATGCGTCCACAGAACCTCGTCCCGAGTTCAAACCCTATTCAAACATTTCTACCAAGAACAACATTCTAGGATGTCTATCACAAATCTCATACGGTGTTGTTCCTGCCAAAGATGTAATAATTCACTTGAAGTGTAAGATGGATGCATTTGATCATTTCAAATTTGTTGAATTATGGTACAAAGATTTAACTACCAAAGATGGAAAGGTCAAACTTGATTTTAGGGTTTTAGTCGATAAAAAGTTGAATGTTTGGAATGATTTACCTAATTTCTGTGATGATGAAAAATGGGTAAGAATAGAGATAAGTCATTTACACATCAAGACACATTCCTATGGCTAGATAATTGTCACTTGTTGACCAAGGAAGTATTGAAGATTGTAACAGAACTGAATGATGCTGGCGTTGTACACAAAATTAAATCTGTGAAGGTGAAAGATGTTTAGGAACTTACAAAGGTAGTATCTAATGGAAGATCACTTGCAGTCAATCTGATACCTGAACCGGTTGTAAGGTATGCAACTCAAGTCATTGGAAATAAGGTTTATTACTCAAATAGAGAAAATTCCATATAAGGTACGATGGTCTTTGTAGCTTGTAACATTGTTGTGAATGGTGCTGACTATGACTTGTGCAAGCTCATCAAGGATTATTTTATTGAGAACTTTCAATTAGTTAAGACAAGAATTAAGAATTTTGTGTTCCGATTCATAAAATTATCAATATATTTATTATTTTATTTCTCTAAAACTATACCTAGACATGGATGTGATCTCTAATCGCTAGACACTTCGATGGCTCACCAAATTGAGAAATAGTTAAAAACATATAAGGATGATCTTGACAGAGATGTGCGCTTCACTGAGTATTTTTCAGTTCTACAACATAAGATGCATAACAAAGTTAAAATCCCTAAATAAATTATTTAGAAGAATAAAGATGACATTACCTTCATTGTCTCAATTGACAATCGCATAATGCAAGTGATTCAACCAAGGTTATAATGGGTACTAGAGCTTGGTTATGAGGTTTTTGAATAATTGATTCAGAATTATGCTAAGGTACTTCTTACTATTTCTATTGACACCTCAAAGTAGAGATTCGACTATGTACAAGAAAAATGAATGGAGATTCACAACAATAAAATAACAAAGAGTGTTTAGAAGAATGTCGTTAAGATTATAAAAGAGGATAGAACTTAAGCAAGTCTTTTGGAAGAAGAATATGCTAATATTAGGAGAGTCACTTATATCTCTATTGATAACCCCTCTAGTACAACTTCTCCTGCTAACTATCCTTTGGTTGTAAAGATAGAAAAATTTGAAGAAGAGAGTCCCTTTGGGAAAAGAAAGAAGAGCGTCTCTTCTCCTGCAACATACAAGAAGACAAAAATAAGTAAAGAAAAAAGCACCCAAGTTGATACGGTTATTATAGATCCATGAAATGAATCAGATGAAAAAATTGAATCTGATGGTGACTCAGAAAAAGAACAATTCAGGATCCATGTGTCTCAAAAGAAAGATAAGAAGGAAAAAGAAAAAGTGGTATGTTTGGATCCCCTTGATCCAAAAATATTTTTTGATATTTTAGTAGATAGCATGGTAGAAGTGAAGTAGGAAAGTTGTATGATCCTTCTTCCGTTGAAGAAAAGAAAGTTATTATTGAAGCATTTGTACATTATGGAGCTAAGTTAGATGTAGATATTGAAAACTATATAAATGAATTAACTGAATCATTATGGAATGAGTTTCATAAAATAAGAATGGAAGAAAAAAAGATAGATGATGACATCTTCAAGGAAGCTTTGGATGAAGTGTGCACCATTATAGGAAAAAAATATTTCTTTATTTTATTCAATTGCAAAAGACTCTTCTAGAAGAAAAAGGAAAATAACACATATACTCATGGATAATAAATCTAAATAAGTTCAATTAAAATAAGATCTTATAATAAATTTGATCACCTTGGTTGTCCAACTAAACATGTTATCATGTGATGATACTATGAGTCCTTCAAAGCAATGTAGAGAAAATCCCGTTTCTAAGTTTAATGATGAGGATGTATATAACTTGGACCAGTTGAAATATGTCTCTCTAGTAGGACCGTATCTATTTCTTGATAAGATTCAAGAAGAAAAAAGTTGGAGAAGTTGAAGAAACAATTGAGGAATATGGAGAAGAAGTTAGATTAGAAGACAAAATAAACATAGAATAAAATGGAATTGGAAGAAATGAGAAAGGAGAAGAGGAAATAGGTAGAAAAGAAGAAAATTTCTCATGGTTGGTTGCTACCAAAAATATTGTGCAACCTACTTTAGAGAAGAGTGCAGATAAAGATGAGATTGAAGAGATTGATAAAAAAGAGGAAAATGTACTAGCTTTGGTAATTTTTTTAGGAATTTTATTCCTTCACCTTTCATGATACAAATTTTTACCACTTCCAAATTGTATATTTATTTCAAGAAGTTTATCCTTCGAAAAAAGCTTTAGATAGGGAATTCAATATAACTTTTAGCTCAGGAAGAGTTACTCAGAGAATCAAATGAAAATGAAGAGATCATTGAGGAAACCATTTCTTCTCTTTAGAGTGTTGTCACCCTATTTTCAATTGATCTGTCTTGCAAGTAAAAAGAGAAAGAAAAACACTAGTGAATGTTGTTAAGGTTTTGACAACTTCTGTGGATAATCAGATTCAAATGAAAGAAGAGGAAATGAGGCATAAGCTTCTATTGGATCTTAAAGGAAAATATTAAAAATCTTTTGATGATCTTCAATCCCTTATTTAGGAAGGTCAAGAGTTACTTTTTTATGGATAATCATTGTATGAGTATACCTTGCAATGACCTACGGATACCGAGAAAATCAAATAAGAGATTGATGCTATAGAATTGTCCACCGACAAGCATGAAACTGATATAAATTATCAGAAGACTTAGATAGCACCGACATATCAACCTTGGAGAAAATGAAAAAGACATTCTTTTCTTTATAGTAGTAGAGAGAGGATATCATTGTTCTATTAGGAAATCTTAAATATTTGTGTTCCCCATGCATCTCTTCTCTCAGCTAGGCAATACTTTCTGCTCAACTAATCACTCTATCTGATCCATATTTCATTGAAAGTGGTGAAGATTTACTTGCAACAATTCATGTTCACAAATACATTCTTTCATAGTCACCAGGGAATGGAAAAATAATAAAGACAGGTGGATTTTTGAGCTTCACAAGTTGAAGCATACATTTGAGTCTAGTCAGACCGGTGATACCTGCTTTCCTTTGATTATAAGTTTCCTTGTTATGTGTAGATGTATATAGTTTCTTTTTTTTTCTGTTTGGAATTTTTTTCATTGATGCCAAAAGGGGGATTATACGTGTAAATATGTAGAAAGAAAAAATGTTCCAACAATTTATTTGAAAAAAAAGAGGAAAAGACAAAAACACAATTGTCCCTCTTAGTAGGAGTTTTGGCAGTTTCAAAATTTTGTTGTGATGTAGTTATGGAAATTTTTGAAATTTTGGTTTGCCGTCAATGACAAAGGGGGATATTGTTAGGTTACCTTGAGTTTATGGTTTTCATTGATGGCAACTCTCTAAACATTTTGGTAAAACTTTCTTAACATTACATCTATTGGTTTGGTTCTATAGTTCACCAACAGCAGCATCAACTGTAGTTGTGATAAATACTCAATTTACCATGGCATATGGTTATTTTAGTCCAGACCTTTATTTTTTTGAAGTGCTAGAATTTTTTCGTTATGGCCACCTGCATTTACACATTTTTTTTGTTCACATTATTTTATCTTTTGGGTCTCAAACGATGGCAATTTCTTCAGCCAACATGATAGGAGGGTATAATGATGATGATATATATATTTGGTGATCTCACAATTTGATGGATGCATTTTTTTGTTAAGCAAATGTATAATGAATTGTATATGAGTGTTGAACTAGATAAATAACTAAGAGGGCGGGGGGAGGTGAATTAGTTATTCACAGACACTTTCTTAAACTTTAGTGAACCAATAAACACTAAAACCATTCAAAAAATTATAATAGATACAAACATGAAAGCTCAAAAATATCAAAACAATGAACACCAAAATTTACGTGGAAACTGTCATGCCCAAAACACAACAACTTTTTTATTTTTTATTTTTATTTTTATTTTTTTTGGGTAAGGAGAAAATTAAATATTAACATTACTAACAAGAGGGTCTAAGGGGAATCATGACTAAGAGTCAACATCCCTTAACCCTAAATGATTTTAAAGTTAAAGGTTCATAAGTTGAAGGTTATCTATGTCTACATTGTCATCCAGGTATACAAATAGAGTTTGATGATGTGGAGGAGAGAGAGAGAGACTTCCTAGTATCCGTTTCTAGGGTCATAAGAAAAGATAAGTCAGGTGTGCTAACAGCCTAAGGAATTTGTTGTTAAGTAAACCCTCTAAGGTAGGGCGCTCCCTTAATATTATTTTTATATTAGTCAGTATACTGGCCACATATATTGACCACATAAAAATAACATTAAGAGACCCTAAGTTTTAATTATAATCTTAATTAAGTTCTTCCCCTATTTCATAACCTAATTAATGTAGTTAATTATCATCTATCTGATGACTGGATGGGTTTGCCTTTCACAAAATTTCTTCTTCTTGTTATTATGGTTCCAAAAATCCATTAACCTTTTTACACACTAAATCTAATTAACTAATTTCATCGCCATTTCCCCACATATAATTCTTGCTAAAATTATATTACTATAGTTTAAAAGAAATGAAATTAACCCCTTTCGTCACCCTTCAT
>MU227134.1:624692-638527 GCA_018584345.1 Thuja plicata
GGCGCGGGAGCGGCCCGTTTAAAATTAACACTGCGAGCGTTATTAAAACGCACAAAAACCCAAAAAAACATGTATTTTTTTGATGATTTTCCTCGAAATGCGTTCCGTACGGCCCTCGAAGGGCACGAAAAAACTCTCAGAGGCCCCTGTAACCAAAATGGTCAAAATTTATATGTATTTCAACTCTCCCGGGCCTTCTGGACGCAATGGCGGAGTTCGTTTCGGCTCAAACAGCTCCAAAAAATACAGAACCCCCAGAATCACAGAAAAAAGGAGCCAGAAAAAGCTGAGAAACCTCCAAACCCTCGAACGCTTCACAAAAACTCAAACAGCCGGCAGCAAGATGGCTCTGATACCATGTTAAGATTGATGAACATCAATCTTCCCAAGAACACCTGCATGCAAGATAGTTACAAAGAAGAAGAAGCAGACAGAAGAGAGAAGACAGAAGAATGGCTATGGCGGCCGATAGGCCAGAGACAGGAAGACCATGTTGACAGAAATGATTTCTATATTCAACAATAATGATTTACAAAACTATCTCCTTTCGAAAATACAAAGAGGTGATTCCTTATAAAGGAATCACGAAACCCTAAAAGGGAAACTATAAGAAATAGAAACTGCCTAAGGTTAGCTAAAGCAAACTAGAGTGAATAGGGAAGTTACTAATTAGATCATAATGATTTAAATTAGTAACCCCGATAGACTATTACTCTAACAACACCGACCAATCAATTCTGCAATCCCACTTTGTTCAACTACTTCTTATATGATTATTCTACCTTTCCTAGGGTCTAGTATACCCCAAACAACCTTCTGGAACCTAGGGCTCTGATCAATTAGGCAAATAACTCGGTAAGTTTGTTGGAGACCTTCGGTAAACAAATTGGTTACTACTCTCGGTCTAGTTTCACCGAATAGTCTCAGTGACTATTTTTGTTTGCTTGGTGATTTCTTGTTTCCTATCCCACAGAGTGATTTTTATTTTGTTAGATATTCAAGCTCTTCTTTTGATACTTGTGTAAGACTCCAAGGTTATAGGACCCAACTCCACTCCAGAACCCCTTAACCCTTACTGTGTTCATAGACCTAATAGGCCTAATTAGGCTTTGTTAACAAAGAAAGTGTATAGGAATGGGTACAACAAGTCAATCCAACACCTCATATTTGTTCTTCTACCCCAAATTGTGTGAAATCCACTATCTACCAAGTCATGTTTCTCCTTTTGGCTGACTGTTTACACATATTCAACATTCTTATGCTAAATACATGGTCTTATTTAGCCTAGGACTTGATGGATAATGAAGCAAACCAACACTTCCCTTCCTAAGACTTTGGAATATCTAGTAATACATCCCTAACTTTAATTTACCAAGTGGCTAAATAATTCCACTATTAAAATGTCAAGTTAGGGCTCCATCTTTGAAACACACTTGAAAACAGAGGGTTTCCCAACCAATCTGACCAAAATGGATGGATCTCCCTCCTATGATTACCAAATAAACTCAAACCAAATGCATATGAAAATTAAATCACCCTATTACATTTCCATGGCAACAATTAGGTCCCTACAATCTGTACAAGATTATACAACACTAAAAAATGATAATTTCTCACGAAAACAAATGTTGTATTATTTAAATCCACCAAGAATCGTACAATGTCATCCAATCTCATTTTGGATAGGAATATCCTATCTTAAATAGATCATTTAAAACAACCATAACCTTATTTTTAATGGTTATGACCATTTGGACAAAATTTGCAACTTCCTGAACATCTTTTAAACAAATTGCAAAATGCAACTTTGCAACTTTTTGTACTTTTTCCACTTTTTGCATTTGTTGACAACATGTCAACTCTTGCACATTGCATCCTACTGACCTAAAATAGATCCAAATATGATCTAGAACCATTCCTAAGTTCATTATTAACCAAAATAACATAAAATCCTATGACACCCTATGAAACTTAACCCTAAGGTCCTATTGGTCTAAGGAGACCCAAGGCTTATAAAACACCTTTGGGACATGTTAGGGATTTTTCTTGCAAGTTCTTAATACTGTGTGAATGCTTACTCTTTATACTTCCAATTTATAACTCATGCAAGAGAAAGCCTAATTGATGAGTACAAGTTCCTCCTAATTTGAGATCTAAAGACTTAGGTTGGTGTACCTTTAAATAATTACTAATTATCAGTATGTGATAGTGGATTAGGGCTTGCACTGATTTATCTATGGCCTCTTACTGTATCAATTAATAGAGTAAGATAATTATTATCAATTTGACACAGAGCTTAATAAGCCAAACCATGAACATGGCCATAGCAAAAATCAGTGAGATAAGGATTCTCATCCTTGTTCCTTTTGGAGTTCTCTGAACCTAGGAGGGTTAAGCTAATGATTCTCTCTTTGAGGAATCAATAAAATGAACTGTATTCTTAATAAAATTTCTTAAACATATACATACATACATACATATATACATACATATATACATACATACATAAATACATATATATATATATATATATA
This sequence comes from Thuja plicata, assembly GCA_018584345.1. Taxonomy (NCBI): domain Eukaryota; kingdom Viridiplantae; phylum Streptophyta; class Pinopsida; order Cupressales; family Cupressaceae; genus Thuja; species Thuja plicata. The sequence goes on from MU227134.1 coordinate 627,227, forward strand.
TATATATATATATTGCAACTGAAGTGTAAATGATTGATTTGTTTTCTAAATATTGGATGATGATTAACTACTTACCAAACTCCAAACTAGTGCCTTAATCCTTGGGCAAAGAGTCAATATAATATGTAAATCCACAAAAAACTAATTAATGAAAATACATGCAATTTAGATAGAATGCCTTACATACTATCCTCTCACTACCACACCCCTATTATCAGATCCTAACACTAATTCTTAGCTCTCTAGGATCACCTGTAAGAATTACCCCTTCTGTGAAAGAACTCACAAATAACTGCACAATCAACTTGTAATTAGTATATCTAAAATGCCTTGCAAATTAAACATACAAGAGCTAGAACATAAATATAAAGAGACAACACAAGATATAGAACATAAAATGCAATGTATTTTATTAATATTGTTACTATTTCAAATACATACAATAGACAATAAGCACAAAACTTAGACAAAATTGAGTAGTCTGCCTTGTAATTATATTTCACCTCTCATCTTTTTTTTACAAAGTGATACAAATAACTATATATAGAGTCTAAACCATCTTGGAATATTTCAAGACTAAGGATGCAACAAGCTTTGGATGGTTTTATACCTAACCCTAAAAGATAGAAAAAGACAAAAGAAAATAAGACTCTAAGCGGTGGAAGGAAAAAATAGGAATATAATCAAATTTGATCCTAAAATCTCTTGCTAGTTGGCACCTCTATCTGAAGATATTCTGGATAGCTTCCAATATTTATTGCAAGATTTAGTGACCACCATTACAGTCTAACATACTCTAATATTTCTAATGAATAACCTCCCTGTGCTCAAATATCAAGTGCCAAGTGTCCTTCTACTCTTCATCCATAATGTCTAGGTCAACTGTTGCAGGTTTCTTTTTCTTGGGCTTTGTCAAAACATCCCATACTGTAACATCTTCCTCTGCAGACCAATTAAAGCTCTAAATTCTTTCTAATTTTTCCTTTTGCCTCTCTTATCTAGCATCTGTTATGATTTTGACATCTGTCACAAATTTATTGAAATCTGTCTCGACCTTAAATGCCTCATCCAAGGTTCTATTGAACCTTTCCATATCCAATTCATTGTTGTGAGAAATAAATGCCTCTTTACTAGGCAGTAATGAATCAAATTCATTTCTCCATATCTCCACTACCTTGATCTGATCATCCTTTGTTCTTATTGAAGGAATAAACTTGTTGTAATCAGATCCAAACATATTTAATCTAGCCTCTATCTGATTTGTCTTACCCTTAAAGAAGGACAAGGTTACCCCAATTTTTTATATCTCTTCACCTACTTGTGTAACAATTTCTGGTAGGTCTTCGCTAAGTGGCTGCAGGGCTGCTAATCTCTCAAATAAATTGGTCCTAATTGACCAAGTCCCAAAATAGGGGTTCAATTTTGAAACAAAATTAGTCACCTCAATTTGTAGGCCAAGCAACTTGTTGTAGGCTCCATGTACTAAGTAAGATTTATCTTTTAAAATATTGATTCTATGTTGAAAGATGTTCAAAAATGCCTCTAAAGCTACATTATTCTTCTATGTATCCTTTTGTTTTCTTTCCCTTTCAATCTCCCATGCTTCCTCTGTTTGTATCTCTACATCTGCAACTTATTTTAGCTCAGGAGGAGTGGCTTCAAGAATCTCTTGTAGCTTTTGAGTTAGATCTGCTATTATTTTCTCCAAAGCATTAATCTTTATCAAACCCAATTTTTTGTACTTTAGAACAAGACTTTCCTCATCAAATAGCTTCTGATATCTATTTGAAATTTGCATAGCTTTTGCTTCATTGAGATGAGAAAAGTGAGTTAGGGCCTATGAAATATCTAAATCTCCTATGTTGTGAACAGACCAGATGATTTTGTCTCCATCCATCTTCTCTTGTATATTTATCAATGATGGCTTTTGGGTTTTGGGTGCTAGAGCCCACATGGCTAGGGTTTGAGATTGTGCATTGTATCCACACCCTTTAATCATATCCCATACATGTGTCTCTTTTGATTTTTTTTTATTTGGCTACCTCCTAATTCGATCTACGATGATGGTTGAAGCAAAGTCCCATCATTCTACAAGTAACATGCCACTAGACTTTACTAATTATCTAGCTTGATCTGGGGTCATGCTCTCTGATTCTAGATCATACTCTTGAAGAGCTTGTAAGGATTCACTTGTTATTTCTTCTCCTCCTTCCAATTGGAGCTATTACCCTACTTGTTTTTGTTTGTCCCAAATAAGAAAATCCTTGAATTCTTTTGTTTTTATGAATTCATCATCCTTCAAGAATTCTTCCTGATGTAGCTCCCTTTCATCTTGACATAATAAGAGAGGCATTTCAACAATTTCATCTGTGTCTTCTCTTTCATTTTTTCCTTCTCTTATGACCTTTCTCAATTGATGATCATAGGCTCTTGTTGCACTAACTAGTGCACTCACTTTATCCTTTTTCCTCTTATGTGCCTTGACATCAGAAGGATCCCCTGTTTCTACCTTTTGGTTTTTCTTCGGTGGTTCAACCACTACGTCAACCTCTTGTCCTTGAGTTAAGTCAATTATGTTTTCCTCAGTCTGAGGTGGCTGATCCATTGGTGGCGGGATGTGTACTGAGTAACTACTATCACTTTACTCTAAGCAAGATTATTTATTAGGACCTTTGTCCTTATCCTTTATTTGTTCTTCAAGCTGACTAAATAGTATTCCATAGGATTCAATCATCTTATCTAATATTTGTAGATAAGGTATACCATGGAAATAACCCCCAAATGGGATCCCTTTCTTCTTAAGTTATTTCTCTAAATCCATTAACTCTTGGTACTTTGTTGTCCTACTTAAAATTTCATCCTCTTCAAGGATGTTCCTGATAAGGTCCTCTTCTTCACACTGCTCATACACCTTAGTATTAGGGATAGTGGGTGTCAGGAGTGTTTTTGCACTGGATATAAATCCCTTTGTATCGACATATCTATACAGGGCTACATTCATCCTGAAGTGTCTTAACCACCTAATCACTGAATCATAGGCCTTCTTACCAATTATTAAGTCAGAAATAATAAATTATCGAGGTGTGAATGTTCCTTTTTTGTGCTGAGCCAAATTCTCCTTATCTGTAAGCAACTATAAACTCTAATCAGAGTGAAGTAATTGTGGTAATAGAAGTCTCCCTAGTTGTGATCTCCATTCCATCTATCAAAAAATTTACAGTGCCTCAAAAGTTGTAAGACCTTTATTGACAGTCTGGTCATGTTGGCTCCTAAGATTCTCAACAATGGATATACCATCCAGTTTTGAAAAGCACAAAACTCATTTTCCCTGGATGTATAGTTCCACATCCTCAACCAAATTTGCACAGGGTTGGCTTGACCATGATAGAATCTTTTTGGTCTCAGATTGGGCTGTTCTATGATATTGAAATTGTAGAACAAAATCAAATGCATCCGTAATGAATACTATAGGAATTTAGGGCTTCCTTCCTTCTTGTGAATTTCCACAAACCCTTGGTGCATTTTGTCAATTATATATTGAATGTAATCATAATCCGTGCTGACATAGGGACTTTGCAAGTCCAAAATTATCATTAGCATATCAGAGGATACTCTTTCTCTTCCACTATCAACCCCTAAAACTCTACACATGGCATAGGAAATTTACTTCATGTAAAGTACCAGGTCCTTGTAGAAATAGGGTTCATTGTCACTAGGAATAGGTGCTATATAGTTTCTTGTTCCTTTTGGCACATGGGCTTGAATAAATTTGTCTACAATACTGGCCTCCCTAGTATATCTAGCAGCTAAGGCTTTCAGGCTTATTTCTATAGTGCAGGGGTTGTATATATTAAATGATTTCATGAATGAATCCCTATAAAGAGTTACTAGGATTGTACCATCATCCTTTTTGATAGTCTTTGAGATAGTGTCACACCTACTAGCCAGTTCTAAAAAAAAATACAAATCCAAAAAAAATTAGGAACTATTAATTTTTCTAACCCTAATGTCTAAGGGTTTGATACAGGCACATGACCCTCACTATTCTTATGAAAATAGTTAAATAAATGATACCCTGAATAGTCAAGAGTCTTAGCATCTCTAATGTAAGCAATATTGTCACCAAGGTATTCATCATTTACCTTCTTTCCTTGGTTTGATCCTAGAAGGAGAGCTATTAATTCCTCTGAGTAGTTTCTCTTTCCCTTTAGATTATCATCACCATCTCCGTTCTTCCTGCTAGTTGAAGCAACATTGACTACTCTACTCATCTTATTTGTTCTAAATTGAAACACTACTGATCAAATCCTTTGTCTTTAATCTAAAAATTTAGAAAAATTTGTTCTCTTCAAAGCACTAATCACTTTTGCAAACTTCACTCTGAAATCTAAGAATCTGGTAAACAGGAATGAACATTGGTAATGCTTATTTATTCAAATAAATCAATGCACAAATATTATTTCAAAATCACTAATTTGCAATATAGTCACTTCTATCATTACTTCTACATGTTATATAAATTTCTCCTCCTAGCTGTGGCATATTGAATAAGGGCCAATTTCCTCATTAAGATTCTTTCTTCTTCAGCAAGCTCATTAGAAAGAACTTCAGAATCTGAAATAATAGTGCCAGTCTCTTCTCTTTCACTAGAAGTACTGGTAGTTGCATATGTTTCTAATCCTAGGTCAGGGGCTTCTTCATACTCTGAGGAGTTCCCCTCATGACTGGCTTGGTTTGCATATATTATTTTAGTGTTTTTTTCTTCTGTTCTTGGAGAAGAGTCATCTACATTAGCTTGGTTCTTCTTTTCTCTCGAAGACATCTTAGTCATAGAAGTAGTTGGGATTCCACTATCCAACTCAACTTCAAGATTATCTCTCATTCTTGATCTTGTATTCATATTGAAAGGATGTGTATTGAATATTGAAATTTACTTTAGCGCTGATTACAAAGATTTTCTTTTAGAGTTTCCACCCAACACAAGTTGGGAAAATATAAAAACAACCAAAATATGAATATTATAAGAATGAATCAGATAAGAAAACTCAACTACGGTATTTATAACTTAATCTTCTTCAACCAGAGATTTTGGGACAATTCTTTTCTTCCCCAGCAGAGTCGCCAATTTGTTAGGGATTTTTCTTGCAAGTTCTTAATACAGTGTGAATGCTTACTCTTTATACTTCCAATTTATAACTCATGCAAGAGAAAGCCTAATTGATGAGGACTAGTTCCTCCTTCTACTTTGATATCCACAGGCTCAGGAGGGTGTACCTTCAAATAATTACTGATTATCAATATTTGTGATAGTGGATTAGGGATTTCACTAATTTATCTATGGCCTCTTACTATATCAATTTATAAAATAAGATAATTATGATCAATTTGACACAAATCTTAATAAGCCAAAACATGAATATGACCATAGAAAAAATCAGTGAGATAAGGATTCTCATCCTTCTTCCTTTTGGAGTTCTCTGAACCTAGGAGGGTTAACCTAGTGATTCTCTCTTGAAGGAATTAATAAACTGAACTGTATTCTTAATACTATTGCTTAAACATATATATATTTTGTAACTTAAGTGTAAATGATTGATTTGTTTTTTAAATATTGGATGATGATTAAATTCTTACCAAACTCCAAACTAGTGCCTTAATCCTTGGGCAAAGAGTCAATGTCAAATGTAAATCCACAACAAACTAATTAATGAAAATACATGCAATTTAGATAGAATGCCTTATAGACTATCCTCTCACTACAAAACCCTTATTATTAGATCCTAACACTAATTCTTAGCTCTCTGGGATCACCTATAAGAATTACTCCTTCCTTGAAAGAACTCACAAATAACTACACAATCACATTATAACTGGTATAGCTAAAATGCCTTGCAATTTAAACATACAAGAGCTAGAACATAAATATAAAGACACAACACAAGATATAGAACATAAACTGCAATGTATTTTATTAATATTGTTACTGCTTCAAATACATTCAATAGACAATAAGCACAAAACTCAAACAAAATTAAGTAGTCTGCCTTGCAATTATATTTCACCTCTCATCTTTTTTTTTACAAAATGATACAACTTACTATATATAGAGTCTAAACCATCTTGGAATCCTTAAATACTAAGGATGAAACAAGCTTTAGATAATTTTAAGCCTAACCCTAAAAGATACAAAATACAAAAGACAATAAGACTCCAAGCAGTGGAAGGACAAAATAGGAATATAATCAAATTTGATCTTGAAATCTCTTGCTAGTTGACACCTCTATATGAAGATATTCTGGATAGCCTCCAATAGTTATTGCGAGATTTAGTGACATCCATTACAGGCTAATATACACTAATCTTTCTGATGACTAACCTCCCTATGCCCAAAAATCAGGTGCCAGGTCTCCTTCTACTCTTCATCCATAAAGTCTAGGTCAGTTGTTGTAGGTTTATTTTTCTTGGTCTTTGTCAGAACATCCCATGCTACAACATCTTCCTCTGCAGGAAAATTAAAGCTCTAGATAATTTCTAATTTTTCCTTTTTCCTCTCTCATCTAGCATCTTCTATGCTTTTGACATCTGTCACAAATTTATTGAAATCTGTCTCAGCCTTAAATGCCTCATCCAAGGTTCTATTGAACCTTTCCATATCCAATTCATTGTTGCCAGCAATAAATACCTCTTTACTAGGCAATAATGAATCAAATTCATTTCTCCATATCTACATTGCCTTGATAAGATCATCCTCTAATCTTATTGAAGGAATAAACTTGTTGTAATAAGATCCAAACATATTTAATCTAGCCTCTATCTGATTTTCCTTGCCCTTAAAGAAGGACGAGGTTACCCCAATTTGTTATATCTCTTCACCTACTTGTGTAACAATTTCTAGTAGGTCTTTCCTAAGTGGTTTTAGGGATAATAATATCTCAAATAAATTGGTCCTAACTAACCAAGTCCCAATTCAATGTTAAAAAAAAATTAGTCACCTCAATTTGTAGGCCATAAAACTTGTTGTAGGCTCCATGTACTAAGTCAGCTTTATCTTTTAAAATATTGATTCTATGTTGCAAGAGGTTCAAAAATTCTTCCAAAGCTACATTATTCTTCTCTATATCATTTTATTCTATTTCCCTTTCAATCTCCCTTGCTTCCTTTGTTTGTATTTCTACATCTACAACTTGTTTTGGCTCAGCAGGAGTAGCTTCAAGAATCTCTTGTAGGTTTTGAATTAGATCTTTTATTATTTTCTCCAAAGCATTAATCTTTATCAAACCCAATTCTCTGTCCTTCACAACAAGACTTGCCTCATCAAATAGCTTCTGATATCTATTTGACATTTGCACAAATTTTGCTTCATTGAGATGAGAAAAGTGAGTCAGGGCCTGTGAAATCTATAGATCTTCTATATTATGAATGAACCATATGATTTTTTCCCCATCTATCTTCTCTTGTATATTTATCAATGATGGGTTTTTGGTTTTGGGTGATAGAGCCCACATGGCTAGGGTTTGAGATTGTGCATTATATCCATACCCTTTAATCATATTCCCTACCTGTGTCTCTGTTGAAAATTTGATAAATGTCTACCTCCTAATTTGATCTATGATGAGGGATGAAGCCAAGTCCCATCCTTCTACAAGTAACATGCCACTAGAATTTTCTAATTGTCTAGCTTCATCTGGGGTCATGTTCTATGATTCTGGATCATACTCTTGAAGAGCCTACAAGGCTTCACTTGTTATTTCTTCTCCTCCTTCCAATTGTAGTTGTGCCCCCACTTGTTGTTGTTTGGCCTAAATAAGAAAATCCTTGAATTCTTTAGTTTTTATGAATTCATCATCCTCCAAGAATTCTTCCTATTGTAGCTCCCTTTCATCTTGACATAATAAGAGAGGTATTTCAACATTTTTCATTTGTGTCTTCTCTTTTATTTTATCCTTCTCTTATGACCTTTCTTAATTGATGATAATAGGCTCTTTTCCCAGTGAATAGTGCACTCACTTTATCCTTTTTCCTCTTCTATCCTATGACATCAGAAAGCTCCATTGTTTCCACCTTTTGGTTTTTCTTGGGTGGTTCAACCACTACCTCAGCTTCTTTTCCTTGAGTTAAGTCAATTATGTTTTCCTCAGTCTCAGGTGGCTGATCCATTGGTGGTGGGTTATGTACTGAGTAACTACTATCAATGTACTTTGAGGAAGACTATTTATTAGGACCTCTATCCTTATCCTCTATTTGTTCTTCAAGATGCCTACATAGTTTTCCATAGGATTCAATCATCTTATCTAATATTTGTAGATAAGGCATATTAGGGAAATAACCCCCAAATGGGATCCCTTTATTCTTAAGTTGTTGCTCTTAATCCATTAAATCTTGGTACTTTGTTTTCCTACTTGAAATTTCATCCTCTTCAATGATGTTCTTGATAAGGTCATCTTCTTCACACTACTCATGCACCTTAGTATTAGGGATAGTGGGTGTCAGAAGTCTTTTTACACTGGATATAAATCCCTCTATATCCACATATCTATACAGGTCTACATTCATCTTGAAGTGTCTTAACCACCTACTCACTAAAACATAGGCCCTCTTACCAATTGTAAAGTTAGAAACAATAAATTGTTGAGGTGTGAATGTTCCTTTTATTTGTGGATCCAAATGCTCCTTATCTGTCAGCATAAGCTTACATATTAATGCCATGACATAAATCATCAGTGGTACTCTGTATGGTAAGATATGTGGTGGTTGGGAGAAACCATAAACTCTAATCAGAGTGAAGTTAATGTGGTAATATAATTCTCCTGAGTTGTGATCTCCATTACATTTATCAACAAATTTGGAGGGCCTCAAAAGTTGTAAGACCTTGATTGGTAGTTTGGTCATGTTGACTCCTAAGCTGCTCAATAATGGATATACCATCTAGTTCTAGAAAGAACATAACTCATTTTCCCTGGATGTATAGTTCCACACCCTCAACCAAAGTTTCACAGGGTTGGCTTGACCATGATAGAATCTTTTTGGTCTCAGATTGGGATTGTACATGATATTGAAATTGTAGAACAAAATTAAATACATCAGTAATGAATACTGTAGGAATTTAGGGATTCCTTGCTTCTTTTGAATATCCACAAGCCCTGGGTGCATTTTGTTAATTACATATTGAATATAATCGTAATTCATGCTAACATAGGGACTTTGCTAGTCCAAAATTATCATTAACATATTAGAGGATACTCTTTCTCTTCCACTATCAACCCCTAAAACTCTACAGAGGGCATAGGAAATGTAATTCATGTAAAATGCCAGGTCCTTATAGAAATAGGGTGCATTATCACTAGGAATAGGTGCTATATAGTTTCTAGTTCCGACCTCCCCAGTATATCTAGCAACTAAGGCTTTCAGGTTTATTTTTGTCATATAGGGGTTGTATATATTAAATTCTTTCATGAATGATGCCCTATCAAGAGTTACTAGGATTGTACCATCATCCTTTTTGATATTCTTTGAGATAGTGTTATACCTACTATCCATTTTTAACAAAAAATCCACATCATGAACTATTAAGTTTGCTAACCCTAATGTCCAAGGGTTTGATACAGGCACATGACCCTCACTATTCTTATGAAAATAGTTAAATAAATGATACCCTGAAAAATTAGGAGTCTTAGCATATCTAATGTAATCCATATTGTCACCAAGGTATTCATCATTTACCTTATCTCCTTGGTTTGATCTTGGAAGGAGAGCTATGAATTCCTCTGAGTAGTTTCTCTTTCCCTTCAGATCATCATCACCATCTCCACTCTTACCGCTAGTTGAAGCAAAATCGACTACTCTACTCATCTTGTATGTTCTAAATTGAAACACTACTGATCAAATCCTTTGTCTTTACTCGAAAAATTTGGAAAACTCTGTTCTCTTTAAAGTACTGATCACTTATACAAACTTTACTCTAAAATGTGAGAATCTAGTAAACTAGAATGAACAACTATAATGCTTATTTATTTAGAGAAATCAATGCACAAATCTTATTTCAAAATCATGAATTTGCAATTCAGTCACTTTTGTCATTACTTCTACATGCTATGATATGAATTTCTCCTCCTAGCCATGGCATTTGAAACTGACAAGTGATCAATTTTGAATGAGTTAATTTTCTATTAAAACCTTATTATATTCAAAATAGGATCAAGATCTGATATGATTGGCTCATTTATCACAACTCAGAAAATCTTAAAACATGCTGTCACAATATTTACATTTTGATTGGCTGATGAATGTAAAACATGGCACAGAAGAAAACCTTATACTTTACTTGCTCAAAATATGGTTTCCTTCAGCAAATTCATGACTATACGATCTCCTTGTCGCTGAGAGTTATCTATAACTTTGGTTTTGTTCTGAGACTTAATGATCACCACACATTCAAAACTTATATCATCAGTCATCTCTTAGTCCTTGGATGAATTCAATTAATCCATGTTTCTTTTGAGACTCCATGACTAAGAATAAACATAAATCTGCTTAAACCTTTAGTTTCTTTAGAGACTACGCGACTGTGCAAATTCAAAGTCACTTTAAGATTTCAGTAACCTTGAGTTTTAAAAGAGATTAAGAGACCATCGTCAGATTTTATTTTAATCGGATGGTTTGTGTGAAATCTCACATCCATTTTGTACCTTCTTCATTTTATTAGAGACTTTACAACTACCTTTAGATCAGATTTTAATCTAATAGTTCACATGTAATCTCATTAGCTTTACATTTAACTATAGTTTATCTTGAGACTTCACGAATAGAGCTATCTCTAAGTCACAGGATGAATTTCTCAACCTTGGGTTTGTATTGAGACTTTACGCAGACCTTAAATCTCTAAATGAATTAGACACGTGTCCATATTTAAATCACCACTGCTGAATCACGAAAATTTCTGACTTATTGACTTCTATCAGCAACTTCACGCTATCCACTATATCTTTTGTCTTTCACGGTCTAGATCTCTTCACTGTAAACTTCACTTGAGCTTTTACTTAACTTTTCTCAACCATAGTTCTTAGTGAGACCTAGTGACTAACTAAATCTTGTTGTCACTAAAAGATTATATTAACTCAAGGTTTATAATGAGTGTTAGACTACTTCAGAGATAACTAAGAGGGGGGGGGTGAATTAGTTATCTGCAACTTTAAATCTTTATCTTATACTTATTAATCCAGATTGATACAAAGTAAATGCACATACAAATAACACTTTACACAACACATCAATTTGGTTACGGGGAAACCAAATGGTAAAAAC
>MU227134.1:643718-703471 GCA_018584345.1 Thuja plicata
CAATTTCAAAGATCTCAAATCCAATGCACTGTAGATGTGTTATCATTTTGTTCTTCCAATCTAGATAGTTCTCTCCATCAAACTTAGGGCTCTCTTTTCTGAAGTATGCCATCTGATCTACCTTAAGTTGTTAGGATTTCTCTCCAAGGCACTTGGCTCTGATACCAATTTTTAGAATACTTCAGAGATAACTGAGAGGGGGGGGGGTGAATCAGTTATCTGCAACTTTAAATCTTTATCTTATACTTATTAATCCAGATTGATACAAAGTAAATGCACATACAAATAACACTTTACACAACACATAAATTTGGTTACGGGGAAACCAAATGGTAAAAACCCCGGTGGGAATTAGTACCCACAAAGAACTATACTATTTATAGTGATCCCTGTTAAAAGATCTTCCAACCCTGTTAGGAGTTATACATTACAATGCAGTAGTATAGTGACCTGGTTAAGGGTCAGACCCTGTTTGGAGTCTTTTACAATAACCCTGTTAGGGGTGGATGACTCACTATCCAAGGACTCACTATCCAAGTGGTGAAGGCTACAACCTTCTGGTTATTTGATACACACAGTATCAACAATATGACTTGCTATTTGTGACACTGCTTGTCTGATTAGTTCCTTTTATGCGCTGATGCTTTAACCTCTTGTAAAGCAATATAAAAATCTAATCTATATTCTAAATGATTCAACATAAACATCTATATTATCAACATATGATAAATATAGCTCTGTTGCATCAACACTCTTCTCTACTTGTCAATCTCTAGCTTTCGCAACTCTTCTTATTGAAAATAACCTTCTATAAGTACATACACCAAGTACGAGATCATGGGACCTATAGGACAACTCTTCTTAACATCCTTGTTAGCTCTACTAAGTGTGCAAGCATAATTACAACCGCGCAAGTCAATGCTGAGTAGACACGTCGCTTCACAAGTCAGCTTCACCAAATTAATCATAACTTTGTAATCTTCTTGAAACACGTCTTGCACCTCTATAAAAATATCAAAAACACATAAATAATCATGAATATACACACACATATCTTGAAGATAGGCACAACTCGATCAACACATTACATACGTCGGCCTTAAACTGTTATTCCTCCAGAATTATAACCGTCACTAACAAAATTACATATCTTAACTAAAATATCATATCTGAGTCTATGTGTATGAACATAGCATAGTAAACATGTCAACAACATGTATCTATCCATGCTGGTCTTCATGTCATCATATTGATAAGTACATATAGAAGTACTACAGTGTATTATATGTTGTCATCAATGACAAACATACAATCAATCAACTATTCAGAATCAAATCTCCAACAATGAGATTAATCGCCAGCCTCTAGATCTTCATTTAATCTAATGATAGTTTCTAGATCTCTTAAACCTTTTCTTATATGATATTTTTTATCTCACGACTAAGCGCTAGCCACATGATCACTTTGGATCGGATGACAGTCGCTATATCTCATATCTTTTAACTTAACCCTTGTTTACATTAGAGATCTCATGACTGAATGCATTTAACTCATATCTTAACCTTAGTACACTTGTGAGACACCATGACTATAGAAATTCAAAGTCGCTTTATGAATTCTTAATTGAAGAGTTTATTTCGAGACTTCATTCTCACCGCTAGATCATATTGAAAATCAATGACTATCGCTTAATCTTATGAAATTTGACTTAAATCTTATTTCCTTTCGCGATCACGTGACTGCTTGGAAACTTTAACCCAGCTTCTAACTTTGATTTGTTTTATGAGACTGCGCAACTGAATAATCTTAAAGTCGCCAAAGGTTTCTTTAACTCTAGGGTTTTGAACAAGACTTTTCACAAACCATAGGATCATGATCTAGATCAACAATCAACATTAAATCTCCTTATCATTGAAATCATATTCTTTTCTTATGGAGATAACATGATCAAAGCATTTCTCTAATTCACTAAGTAATATGGAATATTCTTAAAGCTTAAAGAGACATCGTGACCAACATGAAAATATGAAAAAGGCACATAACTTAAATGACTCATACTTTTTGAAAAAGGTATCTAAAAATTAGAAGTGATTTTGAAGAACTAGGGCTTTCTCTTGAATACGAATGAAGACTGACCTAGGATTTAGGGTTTTACATACTTGTTTGAATTTTAAGGCTCAGAGACCATTATTTGCAGAGAAATTTTGATAGCATTGTATAAGATTTTGACATTTAAAGCAGGAATCTAACTGGGAACTCAAAAATTTTAAATGCAATCTTTCAAAACTGGAAATACAACCAACAAGATCCTTAGCCTTACAAGATGGGCCAAAAAACATGATTAGGTTTATCCCAAGGATCCAAACCTTATTACATCCACTGAACCCTTGGAATGCAATATTTGGTGCTTTGTACCAGGTGCCTTATTCAATACATACAATTCCTTCTTCAATATACACACAACATCTAGATTCCCTTTTGATCTGAACCCTTCTGATATTCAATTTAAACTTCTTCTTTCAGTTCTCCATTCAAGAATGTTGACTTAACATCCATTTGATAATGCTTAAAATCTTTGAATGTAATGCAAGAAATATTTAGATTGCTTCCATCTAGGAAACAGGAGAATAAGTCTCATAAAAATATATCCCTTTAATCTGAGTGTAACCTTTTCATACTAACCTTGCCTTATTCCTTATTACCTTACCATTCTCATCCATTTTGTTATGAAAAACCCATTTAGTACCAATTACGTTCTTATCAACCGGTCTAGGAACAAGTTCCCAATTTTGATTCTTCTCTATTTGATCAAGTTCTTCCTTCATTTCTCTTACCCAATTCTCATCATTACATGCTTATTCCATAGTATTAGGGTCAATTTCTAAAAGTAAACACAATAAAATTTTCTCTTGTGCTACTCTTCTCTTCATAACAACTCCTCTATTCTTGTCACCAATAATCAATTTCTTAGAATGATTTCTTTGTACATACCTTGGTGTCTTAGTTGTAGATTTTAGAGTCTCCCTTGTCTCTTCCTCATATTTATTTTCTTCCTTTCATCTATCCTTTGTATTAGATTTATATTCAATGTGTTTCTTAGGAGTCTTTTGAAAATCTTCATCAACCTTCACATTCGCACTTTCAATAATCTTGTCCAATCTCTTTTTGTAATACTGGTACACTTTTCTCTTTGTATAATATCCCAAAAATATGCCTTCATCTTCTCTATTTTCAAACTTTCCAAGATTGTCCTCATCTCTCCTAATGTAGCACCTACTTCCAAAAATATTGAAATACTTCATTGTGGGTGCTCTTCCATACCATAGCTCATATGATGTCTTTTCATACTTCTTTCAATAAAGAACTTTTTTAAGTGTATACATAGTTGTATTCACTGCTTCTCTCTACTAAACCTTTGGTAAAATTTCTTCCTTCATCATTTTACTTATTGCTTTTATATTGTCTACTTCATTGTTTCCACTAAACCATTCTGCTATGGGGTTCTAGTTGTTGAAAATTGACTCTTAATTACATGGCTCTGACAAAAGTTAACAAAATCATTAGATGAAAACTCCCATCCTTAATAGATCTCAAAAATTTAATCTTCCTACCACATTCATTCTCAATCTTTCTTTAAAAATCTTGAACTTCTCAAATGCTTTTGATTTTTCTCTTAGAAATGTAACCCAAGTTAATAGTGAATAATGATCAATGAAAAGTATGAAGTATCTCTCACCTTGTAAACTCCTTGTTCTGGTAGGACCACATAGGTGAGTGTGCACTAGATCGATTAAAGCAATAGATGAATTATTTTTATCCTTGAATGACTCTCATCTATGCTTTCCTTCCTGACATCCTTTACATATAACATTGTTCAATTTTCATAATCTAGGTAAGTCTCTTATTGCACATGATGAACTAATTCTCACCAAGTTATCAAAATTGATGTGACACATCCTACAATACCAAATCCAACTATCATCAATCCAAGACAAAAATAATCCTTCTGTAGCTACTTCAAGTTGGTACAGGTTCCTTCCTGTCCTTTTTCCTACAACAATCTCTGCACCATATATTTTCTAATCTCACATCCTTCATTCTTGAACACAACATCATAGCCATTCTCAAACATCTTTCCAACACTCAAAAGATTATGATACAAACCCTTCACATAATAAACTTTGTGAGTTTTATGCTTTCCATCAAAAGGAATTGAACCTCTACCAACAATATATGTTTCCTTATCATCACCAAATCTAATAGGACCACCATCACATTTCTCAAGTGTTAAAATTTTAATTTTATCACCAGTCATATGATTCAAACAACCACTATCAATAAACCATTCATTCTTGTTCCTTCTAACATACAAAGTAGTCTCAATATTAAAATCAACTTATAGACAAATGTTAGAAATATCAATCCTTGGTTTTTCTTCTTCAACATAAAATGGACAATCTTCTATTTCTGAATCATCATCCAAAATACTAGCATCTTCATTAACATAGTAATCTTTCTTATTAAACTTCTTAAATTTCTACCTAGGACCTTTCTCCAGACATCTAGTAGACAAATTACCAATCTTTCCACATCCAAAGAATTTAAGGGATAACATACCTTTGTATTCTCCAGTACCTTTCTTTGGCTTCCTTGCAAAGTTCACTTCCATCTCATTTGAATATTCATCACCATCTGGATCTTCCTCTAACTTTGTAGATTTAAATTTTGTCTCAAATATTCTCTTCTCTTTACCAAATTTCCTCAATTCAAATATAGTTAGGGTGCCAAAGAATTATTCTTTGGTAAAATTCTACGAATCATAAGCTTATTCAATTGTCAAGATTTTGTCATTGTAACTATCTAGTAGGGACATCTAATTATTTTCTATAATATCTTCATCCATGATATTTCCTCCCTAATTATTGACTTCATTCATTGCATAGTCAACCCTATGAAAGTAGCTTCTAATGTCTTCACCTTGTTCCATTCTCAGATTCTCATATTGTCGCTTAGTTGTTACCTTCATGGATAACTTAACTCTATCATTGTCTTCATAAATATCTTTTAACATTTCCCAAAATTCATGAGGAGTCTTCAATGAAATAACCTTAGCTAACTCTATCTTTGATAAAGCACTAAAGATTTCACACCTTTCTTTCTCATTCTCCTCATAGGATGTGATTTCATCTAGAGTAGTGAGGTCATACTAAGGTAACATGTACTTCTTCTCTTCATGCTTCTAGGTGGTGTAACTGATCAAGATTATGTATCCTCTCATCTACTCCAATGAATTGTAGTCAATTCCATCAAATATAAGGATGCTCAGTTTGTATGCCACTAGATTTGTCTCAAGAAGTTAAGTTATTCACTAAGTAACCAAGATCTGATGCCAATTTTTGAACATACCGAATAACTGGGAGGGGGGCTGAATGGATTATTCACAAAACTTTCTTAAAATTTTACTAAACTAGTAAACAATTAAACCATTCAGAAAATTATAACAGATACAAATATAAAAGCACAAAACCATCAACATAATGAGCACCAGAATTTATGTAGAAACCTAGATTGGGAAAAACCATAGAGAAACTAATTATCATGAAATAAATACTGATTAAGGTGATTTTTACAAGGTATGACTACTGTTTTCTCACTTTAGGTTGGCTTTTTATTAGTTGGGCTAACTACCCTAAAATATGAAAGTGGCTAACTGCCAATATAATCAGGTTCAATGCAAGAATATAAGAAATGGGCTTGAATCCACCACTCAAACCACTGCCTGCAATACTAAAATGATATAATAGTCTTCTATTAATTACATTAACTCACACATACATTTGGAACAACACTATAGGCACAAAAGACAATAGATACCAACATGCAACACAATGCAACTCCAAACACCAAAAGTATACAAGTATATTCAAAGATGTAATTAATAAGTAGAACCAAGTATACTTGACATAAAGCACAAATAATATACATATTTAAATTGTTCTACATATAGCCAAAACTAGTTATAATGATAACCAAAACTATCCAACAAATACCAAAACTTATACTGCCAACAACCAACTGATACCACTGGGTAGTCAGTAAGAAGGTTTTGACATCAATAAAAATAATTCCAGCAACAACTCAATATGTGTAACAACATTATATATCATAAGGGGCCCTAAGGGATCATAGGATGCATTAATGAGTCCTAGGACCATTTAGGATCCCTTAGGACTCATTAATGTTTCCTAGGATCCCTTAGTATCCATTACAACCATTTAGGACTCATTAATGTTTCATAGGACCACTTAGTGCCCATTAGGACCCTTTAGGACCCATTGATCGTAGGACTCATTAATGAGTCCTAGGAACATTTAGGATCCCTTAGGACCCATTAATGTGTCTTAGGACCCCTTAATACCCATTAGGACCCCTTACAACCCATTATGTAAAAGAAGGGTTCCTAAGGGGTTATAGGACCCATTAACGAGTCTTAGGACTCATTCAGACCCCTTAGCACCCATTAGTGTGGTATAGGACCCCTTAGTACCCATTAGGATCCTTTACAATCCCTTATGAATCATAAGGGTATTGGCATGTTGACTCCCAGGGAGTATATGAGTTATTTTGTGTTGTCATTATGGCAACAAAGTCATATGAAGTTTTGACAGCAAATTTCAAGTGGAAATTGACTAAGTATAGAAGACGAGACATAACAGAGATATACATATGATCAGAGCACCAGTGCACGTGCATACGACTGATTCATACTAAGCACCTTCATACATAAGATCTATTATATGTTTTTATGCTTACCCTATGCACGCATGGTACAAAATGCCAGTATAGATAAGTTACAGAAAGAACAAGTACACTAGCAGTCCAGAAAGCAGAGTATGAAGCCGACTTCAAATTTTTTATTAGTGTGTATTATTTTGTTTTGTAAAGGATAAGCGCCTATTGTAATAAGTTTGTAATCATGTATTAAACATTATTTTAGACACAATTAATCCAATTTGTTTCGAAGCATTGTGAATGTTGTTTTTAGGCCGACTAAGGTCTTGTTTATGGTCGCATCTATTCAGGCATGGACATACATATATAACATGCAAAATTGTATTAAGAAGTGTCATCGAATATGCAGAGTAGAGATATAAAAGAATAGTCTAAGATGTTAGAATGAGATAAATCTCTTTAAGAGTATAAGAGCATTAGCACATAACTGGAAATGATCAGACAATTGTGTCACATACATCAGTTCACTTTTGGATATAGTGTATATCTATTATCAAGGAGGTTGTAGCCTTCATCCTATTGAGCAGTGAGCTTCTTAGAAAGTGAGTCCTCACCCCTAATAGGGTTATTTTTAAAATATTCCTAACAGGGTTAGACCCTTAACCAGGTCATTATAAAGATTGCTCCTAACAAGGCAAAGGAACTTTAACAGGTTTATTATACTAGTGTAATACTTGTGGGTACTAATTCCCACCAGGGTTTTCCTCTGATCAAGGTTTCCCCGTAATCATATCATGTGTTATGTGTTCTTGAATTAAGCTTCAATTGATATATATTTGTTTTATGTTTAAATTTTCTGAAATATAATAAATAGACAAACACTTATTCACCCCCCCTCTCAGTGTTTCCAACAATTGGTATCAGAGCTCTGGTCCTCTGAAAGAAAAGTTTAACCACTTGAGGAGATCATGGATTCAGTAGAAGCAAGACATTTGAAAAATAATCTTGAAGCAACCATTGAAGATCTAGATAGATCTAAAAAATAAAATGAAGAACTAAAACTAAAGGTTGATGGCTCTCAAATGCTTATCAAGAAATTAAGGAAAGATCTGAAAGATTGCTCTACCAATGATTTGGGAAAAATGGTCAAGAAGTTGAATGAAGAGAACATGTCCTTAAAAGACAAAATTGAAGACCTGAATGAACAACTTACAGATAGCTTAACAGCCATTGAAGAGAAGACCAAAGAAAGTAAATTGTTAGATGAAGAACTCATGCAAGCTAATATGAAAATATTAGAGTTGGAAGACATAAAAAAAAGGATAGAATCTAAATTATCAGGAGCAAAAGATAAGATTGATAAACTACACACAAGTTCTAATCTAATTCAATCACAACTGTACGCACAAAAGTTAAAAGGTGATACCATGGGTATGGGATACAGTCTAGCCCAAATTGAAATCAATTCAATGCAAGAAATAAAGAAAGCACAAGAAGCATCCACAGAAGCAAAGAAAGAGGAGAATATTGAAGAGACTAAAACTGAACCACCTAAAGATGAACTCAAGAAAGTTAACAGAACTTGTTATGCTTGTAAAAAGCATGGACACTTGGCAAGAGATTGTAAAGAAGTAAGACCTTTTAATGGTTATTGTTACTCCTATAATAATTTTGGTCACAGGGCTATTCATTGCAGGACAAATCAAGGAAATTAGTCACAACTGAACCAAAGCATCAGACTCAATACAATTAGAGAAATCAACCTCAAAGAAACTTGTAGAATATTACATGTTAGATATGTAATTACAATGGACACACAGCTAAGCAATGTAGAATGATGAATAATAACATTAGACCTCCTATCATTTGTCATCCATGTGGAAAAGCTAGACACATCTCAAGATTTTGTAGGTCAAGAACGCAAAGACAAGAAAATCCTAAAAAGTCTCTCTTTGAAGAATCAGGAGAAGTTAAGTTTGTGCAAGCTAAATCTAATTTAGATAAAATTTAGGTTGAAGTAAAGAAAGATAATGAAGAGAAAAAGGTAGAAGATGCATCCTCAGTGGATGCACCTTCTACTTCTGTATAGTTGACCCTCATGGTCTTAGGGGGAGCTATTCTAGCTCTGAACCCCTGCATGGCTGGTATACTCACCTCCAAGTATGTGCCTATGGATTCATGTATGTGATCACAAATTAAGGCTGTATGCATGCACACATTGCCTTTACTTTGTTTAGATTAAAGTTTGAAACTCTAAATGGAAACCGTGTATGGTAGAAAGCATTAAATGTAGTAACCTTTATATAAGTCGGTAAACAATCATTTATCCTCATTGTTTACATCTGAGATCATAAAATTTGCAAAGCACAGGAGCACTAAGCATCAAAGAATTCAAAGGTATCAATTTTATTAGTTTGTGAATAGATTTCAAGTTGAAATAGAACCCTAGTAGTCACATCATTTTGAATTGTGGTTAAACCCTATTTAGCCGATCAACAAGTGAGTATGACAACCCCTATAGTCTTTGACATTACTAAAAGGAAGAGATTTGTCTTTAGGAAGCATCCATTCAAGTCCATATTAGTTGATGTTGAAGGAGAATTCTCTAAGACTCCTCTTGGAGTCGTACACATGGAAGATATCTACGCATATATATATTGCAAGAAGGAAATAGTTAGAGACAACAACATAGCAACTCTTATGGCCTCAATGATGAAACTAGACTACTCATTCAAGGATGAATACATGCATCTCACTGATAAACCTATCTTTGAGTACTCTAATGTGCACAAGTTTTACAAGCCAGAATGGGTGAAAATCCCGTTGAGCAGAATACATGATGACCTTTATTGGATTGGTGAAGTTCCCGTCCATATTACTGTGGACCTAATTCATGACATGACTAGACTTCGTAAGACAGGACCAGTTCTTCGAACTGGTAAATATGTGAAAAAGTAGGTTGAACAAGCTTGTTTATCTATAAGTGATAGGCATGGTATGACAGTTGATCCCATTAAGGAAGATGACATAAAACTGGTCACCATGATACTAGGTTACAAATTTTAGCACGCAAGCAGATTAAATAGTATATCTGCAACTACTATCTTGGTAGCAGTAAAAATGGTGAAGGACAATACTCAGTATAATCTATGTGAGATATTGCACACTCAATTGATTGACAATATTTGAGCTATTAAGCATGACAAGAGCAAGATATTCAAGTTTGGCTCTTTGATCATCTATTTGTAGTTCCACATTATTGGTAAAGTTGGAAATCTTTACCTAGATAGAAGTAAACCTACCATGTCACAAATTTCACTAAAGGATACTTCAGAGAGCAACGTGAAGGATTGTATGGACATGGATATCAAAACTTTCAGGATTAAAATGCAGAAGAGGTTCAGGATACTTGAGAAGATAGTTGAGAAATACAAAGACACCATATGTTTCATGGTGGAAACTGACTGTACTTGCATGGAGGTAGTTGAGCCTAGAACAAAATGGATTCACCCCCTCAGATATGAAGTTGAAGAACATGTCTTGGAAGGTTATGCACAATTTCTCCTATCTGCACCCAAGGATTCCAATGAGCCTAGATGGGGTACTTACAAAGAAAAGACAAATCAAGTTGGTTTTGTCTTGTACAGTGTAGACAATAAGAGGAAGGTATCTAGGATTACTTCAAATATCTTAAAAGTTCATGGAGTTACACAAGAAGACCTAGAAAAATATAGGGAAGCTAAAACTGCAAAAGAACTTGAGAAAACTCCCGCAGAAGTAAAAATGGAAAAGTGTGATGATATGCCTAAGAAGAAGAAAAATAAATCTGATGAAGGAACATCTGTGCCATCAACTACCATTGATCTAGAATATTCTCCACCTTCTGTACCTAGCATGTTGACTAGAAGGAAGAAGCAAGCTCCAACAAGTCATCCATCCTCAAGGACCACAAGGAGCAAGGTAAAGAACACACAAGCCCCTCCTGAGGTAGGATTCAGGCCCAGTCTAACATTCCTAAAGAATATAATTGTTAATGAAGGCAGACTAGAATCTATCAAGAATGTCTAGGATAAGTATCAAGAGATAGACCAATCAGAAATTCATTCAATGATTATATCTCATATGATTAAGTTCAAGAAGTCAGTATTGGAACTCAAGATAGTCATACCAGACAAAGTATGGAACATACTAGACATATTAAAAAGGAAAGCAATTGAAGAGGATATGAGGATAAGAGAAGAAACATTATATAGTCTTCTCCTTGTTTTCTCACATGATGAGAAAGCTATATTGTTGGACTTAGCAAAACCTCACCTCAGAACCAAAACTAGAACACTTCATATCATGAATAAAGAGTATGATTTGGTTAGTGAAGAGACTCATGAAGATTTTGAGTGGGTATTTCTGGATAGACATATGTATCCATCAATGATGCCTACAACTAAGGCAACTCTAGTTCCTCCCAAACAAGTTACAAAACTAGTAATTCAAGGTGCGCATATGATAGGTCCATAGGTTTCAGCGCCCAAGATCACATCATCTTCTGATACAGCCAAAGATTTAGAAGAAACTATTGTAATTGATTATGTCAAGATATCCATTACTGCTTCTGACAATGACATGGACAAAGTTGAAAAAGAATTTGTAAACACTGAAGAGACAAAGGAGGTATGCGTTGATGACAGATCTTTACAACAAGATGAAGTTCCCTCTAAAGATTCAATAGATTTGAATAAAGAGGAAGACAATCAAACTAATGAGACACCAATCATGGAGATCCTAGTAAAAAGTGAATGTATGGATACTAGTTAGAATACTATATTCACCCCATCCATTCAACCATCAACTTCATTGTTGTCAAGTTTAACTCCTGACTCAGCAAGTCTAGATGCATGGAGAGAAGAAGACTTGATCAAGATCAGTGTCCTAGCCATGGAAAAAGCTAAAGAGAAACAAGTTATGAGAAACCCTCTCTTTTTGGAATCAGTGAAAATTCTAAATGACCTAGTTCTTGTAGACAAGAAAGTAGCTAAAACTTAGTCAGTTGATGATGTAGATAGCATCCTAACAAGCTTCAAAGTACACTTTACAAGTTTAGTAGACTCGGATACTAGAATTGCAGAAGATGAGTATAAAAAGGAAAGATTGAATGAACTAATAAAGAATTTTTCCTTAGATTTAAAGTCATTAAAGATTGGTCAAACAATGTTGAAAGATTTGGCATCAAAAGGTAGAGAGGTTATAGAAAATTGCATGGACAGAGGCAAACTCACCTCTAAACATATAAAAAAGATAGAAGAGGAAGATATCTTGGTTAATAACATAATACAATCAGTTGAAATATCATCCCAAGACATAAACATATGCAACAATATCTATCAAGGTCAGATAGACAAGATAGAAAAAGCTAAAATGGAGATCAATAAGATAAGGATTAGGCAGACTCAATTGAGAAATGCACTTGCGCCCTCCTTAGCAGTTATGGATGAGAACATTAAACAGATTGATGCAACCATTTCTACCTATGATCAAGGACCCAGCATGGATCTAATCAATAAATATGGAAAATCTTACATATGCCTTATGCGCCCATCTACAAACAATTGATGCACTAAAGGCATTCTGGCAGCAAGAGATCAAGAATCTACAGATAGCTTATCCAGATGTGTACATGGAGTAAGTATCTAGAGACTTACAATTATGAAACCTTTGTCATTAATGTCAAAGGGGGAGTAAAGTATGTATGGGGAGTAGTGTATATATATGCAAAGAATATGATATATTATATGTTAAAGGAAGATAATATATAGTTTTTGGTTTTAGTCAATTTTGAGTAACTTGGCCACATTCCTTTGTTGCCATTAATGACAAAGGGAAGATTGTTGGAAATTTGACTCCCAAGGATTATATGACTTATTTTGTGTTTTCATTATGGAAACAAAGTCATATGAAGTTTTGACAGAAAACTTTGAAGTGGAAATTGACTAAGTATAGAAGACAAGACAGAACAGAGATATACAAATGATCAGAGCACCAGCGCATGTGCGTATGACCGATTCAGACTAAGCGCCTTCAGAAATAAGCTCTATGATATGTTTTTATGCTTACCCTATACACACATGGTATGGAATGTTAGTACGGATAAGTTACAGAAAGAACAAGTACACTAGCAGTCCAGAAAACAAAGTATGAAGCCGACTTCAATTTTTTGATTAGTGTGTAATCTTTTGTTTTGTAAAGGCTAAGCACCTATTGTAATAATTTTGTAATCATGTATTAAATTATTGTAGAAACACTTAAGCCAAATTTTTTGGAAGCATTGTGAATTTTGTTTTTAGGTCGACTAAGGTCTTGTTTATGGTCGTGTCTATTCAGGCATGGACATACATATATAACATGCAAAATTGTATTAAGAAGTGTCATCGAATATGCAAAGAAGAGATATAAAAGAATAGTATAAGATTTTAGAATGAGATAAATCTCTTTAAGAGTATATGAGCATCAGCGCATAATTGTAACTGATTAGACAATTGTGTCACATACAGCCGTTCACTTTTGGATATAGTGTATATCTATTATCAAGGAGGTTGTAGCCTTCATCCTACTGAGAAGTGAGCTTCTTGGATAGTGAGTCCTCACCCCTAATAGGGTTATTGATAAAAGACTCCCAACAGGGTCAGACCTTTAACCAGGTCATTGTACTTGCATTGTAAAGACTTCTCCTAACAGGGCAAAGGAATTTTAACAGGTTCATTATACTAGTGCAATATTTGTGGTACTAATTCCCACTAGGGTTTTCCTCTGATCAAGGTTTCCCCATAATCATATCATGTGTTATGTGTTCTTGAATTAAGCTTCAATTGATATATATTTGGTTTATGTTTAAAGTTGCTGAAATATAATAAATAGACAAACACTGATTCACCCCCCCTCTCAGTGTTTCCAACAAAGGGGTCTTAAGTTGTCCTAAGGAGTCGTACGATACATTAATGGGTCCTAGGACCTGTTAGGACCCATTAATGTTTCCTAGGACCCATTAGTACCCATTAGGACCCCTTGGGATGAATTATATATCCTAAGGGGTCCTAAGGGGTTGTAGGATCCATTAATGAGTCCTAGGACAATTTAAGACTCTTTAGGACCTATTAATATTTTCTAGGACCTCGTAGTATCCATTAGGACTTAATAATGTATCCTATGGCCACTTATGGCCCCATGTGACACCTATGATCCATTTTGGCCTCCTGGGACCCCTTAGTATACCTAAAACCCCTTATGACGATGTTCATAGATTTTATAACGTAGATTATGTTAATATAATTTAAATTTTTTGTAGATTATATTCATAGAAATTACATTTGATAAATTATACTCATTATGTTTGGTACATTAGATTAAATTATCTAGAATTATGTAAATCCTATATTATGTTCATAGAAATTAGCTTTGACAAATTATGGTCATTTTGTTTGATAGAATAGATTAAATTATCTAGAATTATGTTTCATAGATTAAATTATTTTTTATTTCTTTAAATGTTTGAATTAACTGTACTTGTATAATTTAATTCAATTAAAAAAATATTCAATGCAGGTTCATTTTTACATGATTATGGACGAGTTTGAAAGAGATGACTTTCTTAATTCACCACCAGGACCCTCACCTCCACCTCCACCTCTAATTCCACCACAAACAAACACTGATTAGGATTTTTATAAAGCCACAATTGATGAAAACATTAAACCCATTGTTGACACCATTACTCATTTTCAAAATCAGCCATTTGCTCCTCCACACGTTGTCCACTTTATATCTACAATGCAAAAAAATTGTAGATTTTGTTAAATCTATTGATGGTGATCTCGATAGACATAGTGTATGGGTAGAGGAGATGACACAATTTTATTTTGATGGCCTCTCATATAGTGATATTTTAGATCTTAAAATTACAAAGGATACAATATCTCCCTATTTCATTGATCCTAAACCAAAAGAGCCCATACATGACAAGAAACACATATCAATGTCGTGGTGTGTCCATCAAGAAATTGTGGATAATTTTTGGATTCATTGGTGGATGATATTTGATCATCCCAACATGAGAACCAGGAATGTCATTATTTTTTTGAGAAAATTATATGTAGAATTCATGTTGGTTTTAAAACAAACTATTTTGACATAAAATATTTCCAAGGGATTGGTCTTGGCATGCCCTAGAGGAGGATAGGGAAACATTTGACCCCTAGAAACCTATGCCCCTGCACATCTTTTGGACCCTCCCACACCTTTTGTACATGTATCCTTTTATCAGTATTCCATGGTCTCAACACTAGGAGTGTTGATCAAGTTGAGTACTAGTCTAAGGGGTCAAGCCACACAAATGGAAACACCTACAGGAGAGAATCATCTATGAAATAATTTCTATGAGATGTGTTATGGTCCTATAGAGGGAAAGGCCAATTTTGGAGCACATGGAGCATCATATGATTTAGGATCATATGTAGATATCCTTTGTGCTCTAGATCATCCTCTTAATTGCCATGCTATATATATATATAATTTGAACACATGCACACTTTTATTTATTTTTAGTTCATGTGTAATATAAAATTAATTAATTGAAAATGCATATACATACTTGTGTACAAACTATGGGTACAAGGTCATCGAGCTCTACTTTGGATCAAATTAACTTTTTCTCGACATCTGTGCAACTTGGAACAACTCATGGGGTATAAATAGATAAATTGAACTAAGTTGTATGTTGTCCCACTTTTGATCTGCATACCTTTGAGACAAAGTGGATGTTCAGTGTGTAGTAGTAATCTGATAACTTCATATGAGTCTCGAGTCTAAGTTTAGGTATCCCATTAGGCTAGGAGACCTTTATCGGATTTCCCCAAATTGACCTCCCCTTTGTGAGCCGGTGGAAATTTGGGTCTGAAATCATATTTCTTTGGGTAGGTTAAGTTCCCAAATCTGATAAAGGTCATGTTTTAGAGGATTCTCACTTTGGCATTATGTGCAGTTGAAGTATCTAGCCTTAACACTTCATTTTGTAGCCTTGGCAGAAAATTTGTTTTGAGCTTCTCCGTGGCAGAAAATCACCTCCAGAGGGCATTTCCCACAATTAGAAGAATTGAAAGTTTCAAGAGTCAGTGAAAGTTGGAAATGAGAAGTTTGGGAATAAGGAAGCTTGGGCATTCAGATTAAATTAATTTCAAGAAAAGGGGATGGATTGAACGGGGAAGAATTTGAGTTGCAAGTTTATTGGCGAAAAAGTGGAAAATAGCTTCTCCGTTGCTCTAACAGGCTAGTTTCGACCTGCAAGGTATGCTTTCCGCCAGATCATTAAAATGGAAACACTTGGGAAAGGGATCCATCTCATAGGTGATTGGAGGCATAAAGAATGTTGACACAATCAAGCACATCAATTTAGCATCTTGATATACTAAAACCCTCCTTCAATGGATTTTCGAGTCGGGAGCAGCTCAAAAGTATTTCTCCACCCAAAGGGAAGCAGAAAAGTGATTTTCCACTGCCTCCAAAAAATTACCGTTATGGTTACTATAGTGAAAGGATGTTTCTTAACAGCCTGTAAAAGTAAAGTCATTAATTCAAATAAAGTCATTTGGGATCATAACGGGCTTTTTCATTAATGCTTAAGTCTTTTCATTCGTGTGGCGCGGGAAGTCGACCGTTAAATGGTAGGAATTCAAAGTTATAAAATTAGAGAACTATTGCAAATAGAGGCTACCATCTATTTTATGAATTGTTCAATTTGAAAGCCTTAGCAATACTCATTTCATTCTTTTTACATCCCAGAAACATATCCCCAATTTCCTTAATCTCAAATTCTAAGTTTCAAAGATGGATACAAGATTTATGGGTTTTGACGGGATAAACAAAATCACATCTGACTAGCACAACATCTTACATACATCTCTGAATTTCTATGATATGTAGAACTTTTAGAGCAGGCTAAAGGCAGACTAGATACGTCCCATCACTAAGAAGCTGAAGTTGAGTGGTTTAGTTGAAGTTGCTAGTTTTCTCGTAGCTGTTCAAGCCCCTGAACTGATCCAAGAATGCATAGCTTGATACAACGTAGACACCAAGAAAATCCTCTTGCCTGATGACATGGTGCTACTCTCTATTGATAGAGAATCGATTCATAACTCATTTCACATCCTAGAGAAAGCTAAGTATTCAGAAATGACATACAGTCGGACAGTGAGTGACTATATAGCAAAGAAGTCTGTTTGGAAGAAGGAGATAATGAAGGCATGGTTTCAAGAGCCTAGAAGCGCCAAAGGGAAGCTGTCAAAAAAACTATATGGCACTAATCTGAAGCTGGAAATCATAAGCATCCTGGGGCTACTTCACAGGAGCAGAGGTGAGAGTGAGGTGCTCAATTTTGTGGATCATCATTTCTTCTTGGTACAGGTGATCTGTTCTCAACACCATTTTATTGATTGGGAATTTATGGTAAGTGAAAATCTAGCCAATGCCCTAGATAGAGCTAAACATCAAAATGAATTCTATATGTCTTCATTTTTAATGTATATATTGGCCACAATTCAAATTTGGCCAGGGATTCCTAGATTAGAGGAATTTCCAGAGGATGTTAAGAGTTATGAATTCTTCCCCTGTTTACAGTTACACAACAGTTATGCTGACTATCTCAGAGTTAATGATACATTTATGATGAGATTGTGCAGGGAGCTGCAGGCTTGTTCAAAAAGGAGATTTTCTCCTGAAGCCATGGTTGTTATCAGCTAGTTTGGGTGCTTTTGATTTAGTTTGCGGACTTCTCATATATTCGTCTTGCAGGTTTTAATGACTTCCCTTTGAAGCTACCCAGATATCTCGACGATATGATCGTGCTGATCAAGGTGATGAGGAAGGCACTCCAAGTGAAGATGATATGCACTGATGCTAAGAAGAAAGGCTATGAGTTCCTAATGGCCATTAGAGCTTACAGTTGTGCATCCCAGTCCAAAGCAAAGAATGTTCTGAAGACTTTCTCCAAAAGATTCCAGTTGGAGACATGTGATGTTCTGAGGCCACTCTATGACCCTATAAATTATGCCCGAGACCATCTACAAATGAGTTGTTCAGTTTTCCATGTTGATGATATTGAAGACTACTGGGCTAATTGTAAATATGACTTGGAGAGACAAGAAAGATTTTATGCTAGGTCAACTATTGAACAAAACAAAAAGTTCAAGGTTAACATTGTGGATGAGGGACTAGAAGATGATGTCCAACACATGTATGATGATACATATTTGGAGAAGATCAAACCCCTCTCCATAAGCTCCAAGCCCATGCTAGAGAAAGCTATCAATGATTTGTATACTTTGATGGGTGGGATGTACAAAAGAACAGAGCAATGGGTTGAATGGACAACAAGAAGGAGGAAGAGGTCAGAAAGGAAGCCTCCTACTCAAAGGATCTCGAAAAAAGATACTTCAAACATTGCAACAACTTCTTTAGTAATACTCTCAACTATGGACAAAGGTTCATCTCAGCCAACCGGGGGAGGCGATGAACCTCCTAAAAAAAAAGTTCAACCAAAGAAGACATGTGGAGAAGGCCCTCTTCTAGATATCGGGTCAAGAGAAGATCCCAGCAAAGGTGCAGGACCTGATTATTTGGCTAAAGAAGTTGCTATAGATACATCATCCGACACTTCAATCCAAGATAATCCAAGGTGAGGGTCCCCTATTGTAGTAGAGGTGGGTGAGGGTACCTCCAATACCTTAGCCACATAGAATTAGACAAGAGGGTCAAGAAGCAACAAGAGGCTACTCAAGTCAATAGATTGGTGTCCTCTTCCCCTACCTCTGTAAATCCATTTGCTTCAAGACCAAAGTCTACTCCTCCAGCTATTAGGAAACTCTTTATAGATGAGTTGGTCTCTGCCACCAAGGTCACCAGCGTCGATTCATGGATAGAGAACACTCAGGAATGCAAAAGAAAGAGGGTAGAAGAAGGAGCTCCCAACAAAGATACTTTAGCTTAAGCTATGCAACTCGGCGCTACTGCAACAAAAGCTAAGAAAGTAAAGACGCTATCCACATTGGGCCAAGATCCAAAAACTGGGCACTTCACTATGGAGGTAGCAAAACCCATGAAGGAGGGCAGGTTTGAAGATTTAACCCCTTCAGATTTCGAGCTGCACTCATTTGACATGGGCTTAGCTTGACATGATACCAAATTGGATTGGTGGAAATCCACTAATGTAGTGATTGAAGAAGAGTTGGAAGAATTTAAAATGGCTAAGGTACAGCTTACGGCCAAAGTCAGTGAACTGACTAATTTCATCCAGTAGTTGGTCACTCTAGTTGGTAGTATTTCTAGCACTCAGAGCACTTTCAATCCCAGTACCGTGGAGAATCAAGCCATATTAGCCAAATTTCAAGAGGATAGGTACTTCACTCAGATCGGAAAAAGATGGATTGAGAGACTCGAATATGCAGGATTGGTAGTTGTTGAGAAACTGGGTAATGCTCTCTTAAGGCTGGAAACAAAAAGGAACAATATTGAGAAGAATTTGCAAACTCTCGCATCTAAGAGGGTGAAGTGTCAAGAATGTATATTGAAACTTCATGTGGTAGTAAATATGAAGACCAAGTAGGCATTGAAAGCCAAGATTCTACAGAAAGGAGATGAACCTTTAATCGAGTGGCTTCAAAGTCTAGAGTTTAAAATTGAGATGATCACTCAGGTTGAGATAGGGTTGCAACAAACAGATGTTAAGACCAAGGAGGAGAAAAATAAAGACTTTAAGATTCTTTAAAGTCTACACACAGAATCACAGATGAGTGGACAGGGAAAAGAAATGATTGGATTGGTTAATATGTAGAAATTATTTTTTGATTATGTGCATAAGTTGTTAGAGCAGTCTTCCACTCATTTGGACAAGGTGCCAGAGCTCCAATAGTTGAGTGGATGTATCTATAAAGCCATGGAAGAATTGGAAGATTGGATAGATGCAATTAAGAGCTTGGCCAAGGAACATTATAGGTGGCTCATTTGATATACCAATGTCCATGTCAATAGGCACAAAGAGCTCATCTGAGTTATTACAACTGTCACCGCCTATAGGGCTAAATTAGGCAAAGGGAATAAAACTGAAACTTAGATAGATTCCCTGTTTGTGCCAATTTTTTATGATATTATGATGGATAAACCTTTGTTTATCATTTCTACTTAAAATAATTTGAACCATTTCAGTTACTCTTTTTGTAACGGTCAAGACTCAAACTCTATATGTACTATACTGAAAGTTATTACAAAGGTCAACTAAATTTTGGTGTGAAAGATAGAATTTTGCTGAGTCAAATTTGTATGTCTGAATGCCATTTCTTTAACTGCTCCACTACATTACATTTATCTATCCATTAAATTTGAATGTTTCTTTAGATTTAGAATTTCTATTTGTGGTTGAACCATAATTCTGTGTTATGATTTGATGCAGTCGTTAAGGGGAAATCTAGTGTTAATCTAAGTCTGGGAGACGTCCCTGTGAAATGGATTGATTCATTGTCATTCATCATTAAATCTTTAAGTCTTGCATTCACATCTTCATTATTTGTTATTGTATTTCTATTTTTAAGAAGTCGCGTGATTAATGAAATCTTGAAATTGGTTGAAATTAGAATTAAATTTATCTTGCCTGAGCTATTTCCTGTCTAGCTTTAGCTTGGTTTACCTCTTCTATTCTCGAGTCAAGAACATACCCCTTTTAGAATAGGAAAGATAAATATTCATTGAAGATAATTTACTTAAGGAATTTGTACCTTTAAATTCAGAGGGAAATTAGTTGTTCGGCCACAATTTCCCAATTGTTGTATTCAATTTCTCTTAGATATTTGGGGCATTCTAGAGTTAAAGAAAAAAGAACAATCTGTTTACCAACATATTTTTGGTGACTCTGCTGGGGACCGAATAGTCATTATACTAGATATCATAGAGAAAGATGGTGCTTCCCCATGAAAACATAATTCATGTGCTCCAACCGAATCATGGATTCCAAGATGATCAAGAGGACCTCATGTCCTCATTGAACACTTTTTCCTGGAGATACAAAGAACTATAGAAACGCTATTCAAGTGCTTGAACAAGAAGAAGCTAGAGAAGAAGCACTTGAAAGAGCCATTGGAAGGAGAAACATAAGAAGGGCACAACGTCAAGCCGAGCGTGAAGCCAGACTAGAAGACTAGTTGGAACCCTGGAGCCCAAGAGGTTTCTCAGGAGTGAAAAGAAGGAAGGTGACATAGACCCATTTTTTGAGAGACTTGCAAACCTTGATTTTTCTCTACTTAAAGTACATCATCGTAAGAATAGAAATATTAAGAGAAAAAAGTAGGCCTCCTTCACCTCCTAAACAATCAACTCTTTTGCCAACTACTTGTCAAGTGTTAATGTTGCACAGAGTAGTTGCTCCTCCTATTGTCAACCTAACACCCTATCTACCTCTAGTAGTTATGGCACTTCCTTGGGCTGCTGCATTTAGACCATTACAATTAGCAGCATATAACCCACTTCCCTCAGGTTCAAGAAATAATTTCTCCAAATTCTCCGAAGATGGGAAATTATCTACCAATGAACACATTGTTGCATTCTTTGCCTCATTGAATATCTTAGCAGTGCGAGAAGAAGAAGTGGCCATCATATTATTTGTGGAAACCTTGGTTGAAGGTGCTGCCGATTGGTTTCACCACTTACCCAATTCCTCTATCATAGATTGGGATTCTATGAGAGCTAATTTTGAAGGAAGATTGAAAACTGCTGAAGATGAATATGCACTATTAACATAGTTGACCTCCATCAAGAAAGAGCCTTCTATTAGTATGAGAGATTTTGTGTCTAAATTTAACAAGCTTGTGAATCATATCCCAATAGCTGATAGGCCTACCGCTAGGAATTTGAAAACATTTTTCATAAGTGTTATGCCTCCCGAAATCAGTTATGATCTGAGGAGAAAAAATCTAGCCACTCTGGACCTTGCCCAAAGGACTGCGGTGGAGTTAGAGGATCACATGATATCAGCAGGAAAATGGAAAAGAGAGATACAATCTAGAAATAGTACTAGTAACACCACATCATCAGATGAGATGATTCAAAAATTATCCAATGAATTCATCACCTTCAAGAGGCAGCTTCCTAGATTTAATAATCCCTATCAGTGAAACTTTCAAGAACAAGCTGGAAGAAGCAATGAAGGGAGGAATGCTGATGGAAATACATTACAGTTGACTGCCCCACCATAGAGGTTAGCTATAGAAGATCCTCCTAAAGGGGAAACATGTGTGCCTTCCATTTAACTATAGACCATGATAGAGAAAGTTTTCCCGATGTAGCCCGTTCTTGGCAAATGCATCAGACTGATGAATGGAATGCTGGAGTGTCTGGAGCTGAACCAGATTCATATTCACATCGTGACTCTAAAAAATTATATTTAGAGTATGAATCAGATTCAAAACAAGGAGAAACATGTTATGCTACCATAGATGGAACCTCCTATACAGTCCTAACCTAGAGTCAGAAAGATAAAGGCCCTACTGCCACATCTTCACCCAAGAATAATTAGGTATCTACTTCATACTCTAAGGAAGCCAATCAAGGAGTAAGAATTCTACAACCAGGTAAGGAGCAAAGATATTTTGACATTATTCAATTTTGTAGAGATTTCAGAATTCAAATTTCCCCCATAGACTATCTTAAGTCTAATCCTGTAGAACTGCAAAAGCTTGTAGATTACTGTAAAGAGGGGAGTTAGAATATAAATCAAAATGGTATGACTACCATAGAAAATGATTCTATATTTTCAGACCCAATTGAGCAAGGTGAGCCATCTGTGTTGGATACTTTCCCAGGCCAAAAGCCTGACCCATTCTATGTGTCATTGTATATTAATGGTTGCAAGTTAACCAATTGCATAATAGACTCTGGAGCCTTAGATAATGTAATGCCATCAACTGTAGCTAAATCCTTAGGACTTACCCTCACTAAAGCTCATGGTAGGTGTTACCCTAAGGATTTCAAACAAGTACCCCTAGTTGGACAAATCAAAGATGCCCAAGTGGCTCTAGCAGCACATCCTGAGAAGAAAATGTTGTTAACAATACTGGTCACTGATATACCTGCTAGTTACGGCTTGTTACTAAGTAGGATTTTCTGTAGAGATCTAGGAGGGGAAATAAAGCTAGATTGGTCTCAAGCTCTAATCCCAGTGGGTGACAAAAAGATAAAACTAGTCGCTGAGGAAAAAGAAAAATTCACAGTACTGAAGTCTGATGATCCCAAAGTCCAGATTCTATATCAAGAATTAGAATTTGGTAATTATATGTTGTTTATAGATGGTCATGATGAGGAAACTAAACTAGGAGAAGAAGAATATCAACCTCTTGCTAAAGAAACATCATCAGATATCTGGACACTCGAATTCGATGGTAGTTGTGCATCATTGGGATCTAGTGCAGGCATAGTCCTGATATCCCTAGATGGTGTATGTGAGCCCATGGCATACAAATTGGAGTTTAGAAACACCAAAAATATAGCGTAGTATGAAGCCCTACTATTAGGAATCATTTTTGCAAAAGAAAAGGGCATGCAAATTTTGAGAGCCCGGGGTGATGCTGAGTTAATTATATGCCAAGTTAAAAACCAATACTCCGTAAAGAATCATAGATTGAAGAACTACAAAAAAAAAGTATGTGATGAAATAGAAGCATTGGATTCATTCTTTATTAAATATGTACTGAGAGAATTAAATTCCAAGGCAGACTCTTTAGCAGTATCAGCCTCATTACTCCTTCCTCACTCGGAGTTCAAAGATAAGAAATACCAAGTAGAGGTCATGTATCGACCATTGTGTACCTGATAATGTGGAAGATTGGAAAGTGTTCAAGGATGACAAGAACCCCCTTCTCTTCTTGGAGAGTGGTGGTGATTTCCATAAAGATACCCCTAATAGTCATAAAGGAAACTTCCATGGAAAGCAGAAGAAGGATAAGTCAGATATCATCCAGTTACAAGGTAATATCATCCCTCCCCACTTAGTTACACTTGAAAAAGTCTTCAACAGACATGATACTTTTGTTAAGAAGAAGATAATTGAAAGAGGTCCTACCACTAGTGAATATGAGGGAATTAACATCGGCATTGAAAAAGATCCCAAGATGATCAATATTGGGAGATGCTATACAAAGGAAGAAAGAGAAGAAGCTATGAATCTTTTCCTAGAACACCAAGACATTTTCTCCTGGAGCTATGAAGATTTAAAGAGATTTATGAATGGGAAGTTTAAGCATCAAATCCCCCTAAAACCTGATGCTACTCTATTTAGGCAAAAACAAAGGAATTACAATCCCAAAGTTGCTAATGCAATATTTAGGGAAGTAGACAAAATGCTTAAAGAAAGGGTCATATACCCTATCCACCATTCTACCTGGGTAGCAAATATAGTATCAGTAAGGAAGAAGAATGGGGAGATAAGGATCTATGTAGATTTCAGAAATCTTAATCAGTCCTCTTTGAAGGATAACTATGCTCTTCCCAACATGGACCATCTATTGCAAACTGTATCTAGAGTGGAGATGATGTCTATATTAGATGGATTCTCGGGGTATAATAAGATAGAAGTGGAGAAAGAAGACCAACACAAAGTGACCTTCACTACCCCATGGGGCACTTTCACATATCATAGAATGCCATTTAGGTTAATCAACACCAGAGCTACCTTTCAGAGAGGTATGCATCTTTCTTTCAGTGACATGAAAAAAAATCATTGGCATGTACCTAGATGATCTCACTCTCTTTTCTAGAAAAAGAGCAGACCATATAAATAATTTAAAGAGAGTATTACAAAGGTGTAGAGAAGATGGAATTTCATTAAATCCCAAGAAGTCAATCTTCTACACAACTAAAGGGAAGTTATTGGGTCACATTGTTTCCCAAGAATTCATAAGAATTGACCTAGAAAGGGTAAGATAAATCCAGCAACTGAGCTTACCTATGAACAAAATGGGAGTAAAATCATTTTTCAGACAAGTAAAATTCTTGAGAAGATTTGTCCCAAATTTTTCTGAAATTACCAAATGCATAGTGGACATGATGAAAGGAAATGTAAGTTTCAAATGGAACGATCCTGGCAAGAAAGATTTCAAAAGAATTAAGAACACCATAGCCAATGCTCCTGTGTTATGTCACTCGGATTACAAGAAATATTTCATAATCTATTGTTATTCCTCTAAACATACTCTGTTAGCCATCCTCATGTAGGAAAATAAGGAAGGAATTCAAGATCCCATTTCTTTCATGAGTACACCTCTAAAAAATCATGAGTTGAACTACCCTCAGATTGAAAAGCATTCTTTCGCAGTAGTAAAAGTGTTAAATAATTTTAGATTCTATATTTTACACTCTCACTCCCTTGTATATGTGTCTGATATTGCAGTAAAAGGTATACTGAATCAACAAGATATAGGGTGTAACAACAAAGGATCATGGGTGGATAAGACTCAAGAGTACAACATAGAAATCAAGCCTACCAAGTTGGTGAGAGGAAATGAGTTGTGCAAGGCGATGACAGAAAATTGAGCAAACAAAAATCCTGAAGCGACACAGTTGGTTTTGACAGTAAGTATGAAAGACCCTTGGTTTGAAAATATTGTGTATTTCCTGACATATGGTGAATTCCCCAAAGGATTAAATCCAAAAAAAAGGAGGGTTTTAAAGTTGAAAGCTACTAAGTACATTATTTGGGATGACTGGTTGTACAAGAGATCCATAGATGGGAATTTCCTTCAGTGTGTGGATAAGAAAAAACAAGAGAAATTGCTGAAGGTATTCCATGATGAAGCTTGCAGAGGGCACTTTTCCTCCTTAGCCACCACGTTTAAGATATTGAGATAGTGCTATTACTGGTTGGGGATGTTCAGAGATGTGTATCATTGGATTGCAAGATGTGAGAAATGCAGAATGTTTTCTGGAAGACCACAGCTAGCAGCGCTTCCTCTTAAACCAGTGGTAATTGAAAATCATTTCCAACTGTGGCGTATTGACTTCATCGGTCCTATTAATCCAACATCTAGTGCATGCCATTCCTATATAATCACCGTGATAGACTACTTCATGAAATGGGTCGAGGCAAAAAGAACCAAAAGGACTACCTCAGAAGTGGTATGTGAGTTCATCAAAGGAGACATCCTGGTGAGGTTTGACATACCTACTAAGTTAGTAATGGATAATGCTGCATATTTTTCCTCTCTAGAGATTACTAAATTATGTTTTGAGTATGGTATTTCAATTAGCCACTCATCATATTATTTCCCACAAGGAAATGGCCAGGCTGAATCCAGTAATAAGAATTTGGTGAATATAGTAAAGAAACTTGTAGTGGATAACCAAAATACATGGCATAAAAAGATTCATGAAGCACTATGGGCCGATAGGGTGACCCCCAAGAGAGCTATCAATGTTTCCCTTTTGAACTGGTCTATGGAATTGAAGCTAATCTCCCACTACCTCTGGAGCTAGCTAATTGCAAATTGAGAATAGTAGTAGAAGATGATATATACAGAGATGGCTTAGAAAAGAGGATCATGTACTTGAATAAGCTCAAAGAAGAAAGGGAGGAGATGATTGATCACATCACATGGCATCAAATGTGTGTGAAGACATTTGACAAAGCAAGCAGATGTCAAAAATTTATAGAAGTAGATATGGTATTGTTGTGGGATAAGCGTAGAGCACCCAAAGGTATGCATGGGAAATTTGAAACGTTGTGGAAAGAAACCTTTAAGATCCATCAAGCATTCGAGAAAAAATATTTTAAGATGACTTATCTAGATGGTGAAGCATTACCCTTGACATATAATGGTCAGAACTTGAAGCTGTATCAGATCTAAATTTAAAATAGGTAACCCTTGTATTGTACTATAGTTATGTTTAGTTCCTATTTTTGTTTTCCTTAGTTAGGTTTCCTTTCTGTCTTCCTTTTTGTGTCTTGATTTAGTTTTTTTGTGAGCCACCTTTTGTTGAGATTTACAAAACCAGAGATTTGAGTTCCTTGCTTGGACATGTGAATGTCCAAGTCCCCAGACAGAGCCAGTTGTTGCCCCATTTTGGTATACATACCTTTGAGACAAAGTGGATGTTCAGTGTGTAGCAGTAATCTAAAAACTTCATATGAGTCCTGAGTCTAAGTTTAGCTATCCCATTAGGCTAGGAGACCTTTATTGGATTTCCCCAAATTGACCTCCCCTTTGTGAGTCGGTGGGAATTTGGGTCTAAAATCATATTTCTTTGGGTAGGTTAGGTTCCCAAATCCGCTAAAGGTCATGTTTTAGAGGATTCTAACATTGTCATTATGTGTACTTGAAGTATCTAGCCTTAACACTTCATTTTGCAGCCTTGGCAGAAATTTGGTTTTGAGCTTCTTTATGGCTGAAAATCACCTCCAAAGGGTGTTTCCTGCAATTAGAAGAATTGAAAGCTTCAAGAGTCAATGAAAGTTGGAAATGAGAAGTTTGAGAATAAGGAAGCTTGGGCATTCAAATTAAATCAATTTCAAGTGAAGGGGATGTATTGAACGGGGAAGAATTCAAGTTGCAAGTTTATTGGAGAAAAGTGGAAAATGGCTTCTTTGTTTCTCTAACAGGCGGGTTTTGACCTGCGAAGTATGCTTTCCACGAGATCATTAAAATGGAAACACTTGGGAAAGGGATCCATCTCATAGGTGATTGGAGGCGTAAATAATGTTGACACAATCAAGCACATTAGTTTAGCATCTTGATATGCTAAAACCCTCCTTCAGCTAATTTTTGAGTTGGGAGCAGCTCAAAAGTATTTCTCCGCCCAAAGGGAAGCAGAAAAGTGATTTTCCACTGCCTCCAAAAAATTATCGTTACGGTTACTAAAGTGAAAGGATGTTTCTTAACGGCCTGTAAAAGTAAATTCATTAGTTCAAATAATGTCGTTTGGGATCATAATGGGATTTTTGAATAATTCTTAAGTCTTTTCATTCATGTGGCGTGAGAATTTGACCGTTAAATGATAGGAATTCAAAGTTATAAAATTAGAGAACTATTGCAAAAAGAGGCTACCATCTGTTTTATGAATTGTTCGATTTGAAAGCCTTAGAAATACTTGTTTCATAGTTTTTACATCCTAGAAACATATCCCCAATTTCCTTAATCTCAAATTCTATGTTTCAAAGATGGCTACTAGATTTATGGGTTTTGACATGATGAACGGAACCACATTCGACTGGCACAACATCTCAGATACATCTCTGAATTTATTTAATATGTAGAACTTTCAGAGTAGGCTAAAGGAGGACTAGATTCATCCCATCACTAAGAAGCTAAAGAAGAGAGGATTAGCTGAAGTCACTAGTTTTCCCGTAGCCATTCAAGCCCCCGAACTGATGTGAGAATGCATAGCTCGATACAACCCAGACACCAAGCAAATACTCTTTGCCGATGACACGGTTCTACTCTCTATTGATAGATAATTGGTTCAGAACTCACTTTGCATCCCAGAGAAAGCTAAGTATTCAGAAATGACATACAATCAGGCAGTGAGTGTATATATAGCAAAGAAGTCAGTTTGGAAGAAGGAGATAATGAAGGCATGGTTTCAAGAGCCTAGAATTGCCAAACAGAAGCTGCCAAAAACACTATAGGGCACTAACCTGAAGCTGAAAATCATAGACATCCTGGTGCTACTTCACAAGATCAGAGGTGAGAGTGAGGCGCTCAATTTCATGGATCATAATTTCTTCTTGGTACAGGTGATCTATTCTCAACACCATTTTATTGATTGGGCATTTATGGTAAGTGAAAATCTGGCCAATGCCCTAGATAGAGCTAAACATCAAAATGAATTCTATATGTCTTCATTTTTAATGTATATATTGGCCATGATTCAAATTTGGCCAGGGCTTCCTAGATTAGAGGAATTTCCAGAGGATGTTAAGAGTTATGATGACTATCGCAGAGTTAAGGATGCATTTACGATGAGATTATGCAGGGAGCTGCAGGATTGTCCATAAAGGATATTTCCTCCTGAAGCCATGGCTATTATCGTTCAGTTTGTGTGCTTTTTCATTCAGTTTGTGGACTTCTCATATATTCATCTTGCAGGTTTTAATGAATTCCCTTTGAAGATGCCGACATATCTCGATGATATGATCATGTTGATCGAGGTGATGAGGCAGGCACTCCAAGTGAACTTGATCTACGCTGATGCTAAGAAGAAAGGGTATGAGTTCTTGATGGCCATTGGAGCTTAAATTTGTGCATCCCAGTCTGAAGCAAAGAATGTTCTGAAGACTTTCTCCAAAAGATTCCACTTGGAGACATATGATGTTCTGAGGCAACTCTACAACCTTGTAAATTATGCTTGAGACCATCTGCAAATGAATCATTCAATTTTCCATGTTGATGATATTAAAGACTACTAGGATAATTGTAAAGATGACTTGGAGAGTCGAGAAAGATTTTATGCCAGGTTAACTATTGAACAAATCAATGATTTATAGACTTTGATGGGTGAGATCCACAAAAGAACAGAGTAGTGAGTTGAATGGACAACAGGAAGAAGGAAGAGGTTAGAAAGGAAGCCTCCTACTCAAAGGACCCTGGCAAAAGATACTTCAAAAATTGCAACAGCTTCTTCGGTAATACTCCCAACTTTGGCCAAAGGTTCATCTCAGCCAGCCGGGGGAGGCGATGAACCTCATGAAAAAGAAGTTCAATGAAAGAAGACATGTGGAGAAGGCCCACTTCTAGATATCGAATTGACATAAGAACCCACCAAAGGTGTAGGACCTAAGCAATTAGCTAAAGTAGTCATTGTAGATACATCAGCCGACACTTTGATCCAAGATATCCCAAGGTGAGGGTCCCCTGTTGTAGTAGAGGTGGGTGAGGATACCTCCAATACCTCAGCCACACAATTAGATGAGAGGATCAAGAAGAAACAAGAGGCTGCTCAAGTCAATAGATTGGTGTCCTCTTCCCCTACCTCCATAAATCCATTTGCTTCAAGACCAAAGTCTACTCCTCTAATTATTAGGAAACTGTTTATAGAGGAGTTGGTCTCTACAACCAAGGTCACCAACACTGATTCATGGATAGAGAACACTCTAGAATGCAAAAGAAAGAGGGTAGAAGAAGGAGCTCCCACCAAAGATACTTTAGCTTGAGCCTTGCAATCTGGCGCCACTGCAGCAAAAGCTAAGAAAGTAAAGATGTTTTCTACATTGGGCCAGGATCCAAAAAATGGGCACTTCACTATGGAGGTAGCAAAACCCATGAAGGAGGGAAGGTTTGAATATTTAACCCATTCAGATTTTGAGCTGCACTCAATTGACATGGGCTTGGCTCGACATGATACCAAAGGGGATTG
Source organism: Thuja plicata (assembly GCA_018584345.1). NCBI lineage: Eukaryota > Viridiplantae > Streptophyta > Pinopsida > Cupressales > Cupressaceae > Thuja > Thuja plicata. Next base: position 673,878 of record MU227134.1, read on the forward strand.
GTGTAAATCCACTAATGTAGTGATTAAAGAAGAGTTGGAAGAACTTAAAATGGCTAAGGTACATCTTAAGGCCAAAGTCAGTGAATTGACTAATTTCATCTGGCAGTTGGTCACTCTAGTTGCTAGTATTCCTAGTACTCAGACCACTTTTGATCCTAGTGCAATGGATAATCAAGACATAATAGCCAAATTTCAAGAGGACAGGCACTTCACACATATCAGAAAAGGATGGATCGAGAGACTCAAATCTGAAGGATTGGTAGTTGTTGAGAAACTGGGTAACTCTCTCTTAAGGCTAGAAATAGAAAGGAACAATATTGAGAAGAATTTGCAAACTCTCGCATCTGAGAGGGAGAAGTGTCAAGAATGCATAGTGACACTTCATGTGGCAGTAAAGATGAAGAAAAATGAGGCATTCAAAGCTAAGATTCTGTAGAAAGGAGATGAACCTCTAATCAAGTGGCTTCAGAGTCTCAAGTTTAAATTTGAGATGATCATTCAACCTGAGATAGGGTTGCAACAAACAGATGTTAAGATCAAGGAGGAGCAGAATAAAGACTTTAAGATTCTTCAAAGTCTGCACGTAGAATCACAAATGAGTGGATAGGGCAAAGAAATGATCGGATTGGCTAATATGCAGAAATCATTTTTTGATTATGTGCATAAGTTGTCAGAGTAGTCTTCCACTCATTTGGACAAGGTGTGAGAGCTCCAACAGTTGAGTGGATGTATCTATAAAGCCATGGAAGAATTGAAATATTGAATGGATGCAATTTAGAGCTTGGCAAAGGAACATTCTAGGTGGCTCATCCGACATACCAATGTCCATGTCAATAGGCACAAAGAGCTCATCCAAGTTATTATAGCTGTCACCACCTATAGGGCTAAATTAGGAAAAGGGAATGAAACTGAAACTTAGATAGATTCCCCCTTTGTGCCAAATTTTGATGATATTGTAACGGATAAACTTTTTTTTATCATTTCTGCTTAAAATAAGTTGAACCATTTCGGTTACTCTTTTTGTAACGGTCAAGACTCAAACTCTATATGTACCATACTGAAAGTTAATACAAAGGTCGGCTAAATTTTGGTGTGAAAGATAGCATTTTGCTGAGTCAAATTTGTATGTCTGAATGCCATTTATTTGTCTTCTCCATTGCATTACATTTATCTATCCATTAAATTTGAATGTTTCTTTAGATTTCTAAAGAATTGGAGTTTGTGGTTGAACCAGAATTCTGTGTTATGATTTGACATAGTCGTTAAGGGGAAATCTAGTGTTAATCTAAGTCTGGGAGATGTCCTTGTGAAATGGATTGATTCATTGTCCTTCATCATTAAATATTTAAGTCTTTCATTCACATCTTCATTATTGGTTATTGCATTTCTAGTTTTAAGAAGTCATGTGATTAATGAAATCTTGAAATTGATTGAAATTATAATTGAATTTATCCCGCCTGAGCTATTTTCTATCTAGGTTTAGCTTAGTTTACCTCTTCTGTTCTTGGGCCAAGAACATACCCCTGTTAGAATAGGAAAGATAAATATTTATTGAAGATTATTTACTTAAGGGATCTGTACCTTTAAATTCAGAGGGAAATTAGTTGTTTGGCCATAATTTCCCAACTGTTGTATTCAATTGTTCTTAGATATTTGGGGCATTCTAGAGTTAAAGCAAAAAGAACAATCCGTTTACCAACATTGTACATTTTTAAATTATTTTTTAATTAAGTCTAAAACTTGTTTTCTTAATTTATTGATGTTGTTAAATAGGGAGGTCATCCACTAGATGATACTATGGCTAGTACTCTACCACTATCAGCTATAGTGGAGGCAGACCCACCTGAGGTAATTTATTTTCCTAAAATTTAAATAATTTTTAAATTCAAAAATTGTCAAGGTGTTACATATTAATTATACGCATATGTAGGTTAACATGACCATCATGATTGGTGTTTGTGCACATGTGGATGATCAAAGTGCACCGTGATAGGACACATCTTTTCAGATTTTATTTCTACATCTTTTTAGGTTCAAATTATATTTGACCCCTTCAGACATCTCAGTGCATGTTATTATGTAATTTTGTTGTACTTTGTACAAGACCTTGTTGGTGACAATTTTTTTCTTTATCATTCCATATAGATTGAGTCCCAAGAAAGACTACGACATCACACAGATGTTTAGAATGACAAGGTAATTTATTTGTTCGTATTTAATTTGTATAAATTATATTAAAAAAATTTAAATCATTTTTAATAGTTTTGGTGTTGATCATTCCATGCCGACAAAGTCCCAAGTAGGACAATAGCATCAAATAGGTCCCGATGATGACTGGGATAGTGGAGGAGATGTGCAGAATGACATGGTAATTTATTCATCTTTAATTTATATAAATTTTATTAAAATGTTTTAGATCGTTTTGAATAGTTTTAAATATGAATTCACGTTTTAGAGTATGATTTCAACTATGACAGTTTTTACAGATACATTCAAATCATCCTATTTCTTAGAGATTGAAAAGGGCTATTGATTATAAGAACACTTGATTTTATAGGTGTTTGTCACATGGACTCTTTATCATATGGATTGTTGATTTTATGGACACTTGATGTTTTTGCATTGATCATCTGAACTAACATATTTACATGTTTTATCAGATGGAATATATGCATTTACATGTTCTTTACTAGATGATATATACATGGATTGATAATCTTAACAATTTACATTGACATGCTTTACATATTTACTAGTTTTTCTAGATAGTTTATTTGTATGTAAATATATTACTAAGTGTTTCACATATTGTTAGTTTTACTTTAAGAACACAACAAATATATGTGTATTATGAACATTGAAGGACAAGATAAAATGAATGTCTTATATTTATTTTCTATATAATTAACATATTTCCTACAATTGAACAAACTACAAAGAAAATTGAACATCTGAATAACAATCATATACAAAGGATAAATATATTTTTTAAGATAACTGTTGAGCATTGTTTTAACACAAGACAACTTGCTAGGATCTCGAGATTTGATTTCCTCTCTTGAAAGAATAACTGAGTTATTCCCAAGCTTCTTTGGGGTCGGGTCACAACCTGCTTGGTTACTCAGTTGAAGATAAATGTGATTGTTCATGAGGATGCCTTTGCTGGTACGTTCAAGATAGAAAACTGCAAAATATTGTTAGTTCTCTTTTTTTTGGTATTTTCCATTTTAACAAGTATGGGTGTTGTAAATAAAATGCAATTTTGTGTTTTTAAGATGGTAATTTTCAGAATTAATGATAGCGTTTTAAAGAGGGAAGAGTAATGAGAAATAAAGCAAATTGCAAGAAAAGTGAAATCCTAAGGACATAAACCGCCGTAAACCCTTCCTTGCAAATTGAATGCTGGAGAGATTTGGAAAAACCCACGAAGCATAAATCAGACCAAGTCACAATTCACTACTCCAGGAATGCAAGCATTTGGAGAGAAGACATATTCACTCGTGCAAGATATTCAAAATCTATCAAATTGCGAAGCCACCAAGATGTGCACACCCACGAGATGGATTTATCATTAAGCCCGAAGATGATCTCTTCCATGCATTTGTCATAGCAAGGTAGATATATGACAGAAAACTCCAACTAAAAGTAGCACAAATTTGAAACACAATAACACAAAGGGCTCTTTGAAAATAAAGAATAATGCAAGCATACATTCAATAAATTTGCATAGATAGCAGTAATTCACACACCATGAATGAAGCACCTAATGTAGATCTTTATTGTATTAAAAATTTGGCCCTTTACATTTTTTTTTTATTACAATATATAGAGTTTTGATCTACAACTCTGATTTTTAGAGTTAGGGCATCAGAGAGTCTAAACTAAAGAAAAAAAACTAAGACTAGAACTTTGCTGAAGGTAAACTACTACTAACTAATACTATATAACTTGCATGGATTCTTAAACCCATTTACAATCCATTTGCTTATGCAAAGAGGGAAAAATCTGCCAGAGAAGAGAGAGAAAGGAGGAGAATCCCTTCTGTGAACTAGGAGTCTTCTTCTTGATCTTGGTGGATGCTTCTTGGATTCTTCACCTGGAACTATTTCTGGTGGTGGGAACTGATAGGAAACCTTTAGTCCTTCCAAAATGAACTCAATTTTCCCATGGATATGATCTAGAGTCTAACTGGTGTCTGAAAAAGTAACCTCACTGAAACCCCCAGTTTTTCAGACCCTGACCTCTACCCTGAAACTTTAATGCCTTCAAAATTTCTCAGGTGTTCTTCAAAATCTTCAAACTTGGAGGTCCAAGAAGTTTGGACTTGTCGTGGACCAAAAGGCCAAAAAAAATTGAGGAGGCCGAAATGCCAAAAAAATCCTTGCTTTGGGAGGCCGAAAAAACCAAAATTTCGGAGGCCGAAAGGCCGAAAACTCCACCTTAGTAGAAATTTGGCCAAGTGTGAAAATCTTTCCCCACTTATCTGGAAACTGGACCTTGGAGCTTTATCTAGGGAAGACCTCTGTGTGAGCTTCCCTAAGCCTCTATACTATTTCCTGAACCTCTTCAAAATTGATCTCCTTCCTTTTTATCTTGGTGACCCTTCGTTCTTGCTTCTTTCTGAAGATAGTTAATTCAGAAGCGAAGAACGTGATCTCTTCTTCATGCTGTGACATTCTGTGTATTTCTTCTTTCATGTAGAATACTTGCTGCAAGGCCTCCTTGGTATTGACTCTGGCTAGAATGTCTCTGAACTATTGGACCACTTCCTTGGAGGGACGTAGAGCCTGTTGGCTTTCATCTCGGTAGACGTTGAGGCTGACCCCTACGAAGAAGGTATCTATATCTTTGATCCATTTTATTACCTCCTCCCACTTTTCATCTATAAGGGCCTAGTGTTTCTTGTAGGTCTTAATTATCTTGGCCATTTGCTTGGTCCAACTCTCAAATTTATCTAGTTCTTCACCCTCATAGACTTTTACCAAGATTTGGAAGCATTGCTTTCGAATTATCTCCAAATCTTGGAGAGCTACTTGCCACTTAACTACCTCTGGATCCATACCCCCGTCATCTTCCACCAGGTCGATGAGTGAATTAACCTCAACCAATATGGTCCTGTATGGCCTAAATATTGATGGGATTGCCTTCTCTCCAAATTTTTTGAAGTCATTTATCCAATCAGCGCTTGCCTGGATAAAAGAGGGAGTCAAACCTGCCGGCAAATCTGGTGTAGCCCTTTTATCAAGCATGGCCTGTAGTGAAGCCTTTAAACAATTTGGGTCAATGGGACCCAACATCTTTTGTATGAACCCTTTTAAGGCTTCATTTTGGTCCATTAAAGTTTTGATAGTTTCTTCATCTTTATTCATGAACCCTAGAGCATGCTCCAGCCCTAAAGCTGCTAGTGTTTTTCTCCCTTCTCTTGTAGGTTTGCCCAAATCTACCTCCTTGAATGTATAACCTTCTGACGAAATTGTCGTCTGAGAAGTGCTTGGGGGAGGGATAGCTATCTAGGCTTTCCAATGACCCCCAGGGTCTTGAGTTACATATGACATGATCTTTGTAGGCGCATTGATTTCTGCCTGGTGGAAAGCTTGTCTCACCAATGTCATACTTGTGTCCACTCCATCCAATTCACTAGTGTAGGTTCTTCTCCTAGGTTTTATCTCCTTGGTAAACTAAGTAGGTTTACCAGATGTAGTTACAGGTTCATATGGTGCAACCTGGAGAATCAAAGTGAGGCTTTGTATTTCTGGCTCTGTTTCTTTTTTTGATTCCTTTTATTTCCCTTTTCCTTGTTCATTCCCTCCTTCCTTCATTCCTTCTCCTTCAGAATCCACATCCATTTCTCCTTCTCCCCTTCCTCCTTTCTCTCCTTGTTCAGTTACCACGTTATGTTCTATTTTGTCCTGGGCTTCTTCATTGGAAGTATTAATTGATACCTTTGACTTCAGACCGGTCATGGCCTCCAGCGTGGTATGGAAAGGTGGTGTGTTGTTAGCACTCATGACTTCTCCAGAAACCTGGGTGGCACATTTTGGAAGGATTGATGTTGAGGGAATAAGTGTTGGTATGATTGAAGTGGGAGATGAGGAGATAGTGGTAGTAGACAGAGGCGGAGTTGGTGCGAGAGGAGGTGTTGGAGTCGGTAGGGAAGTTGGTGGAGTAAGTATGTGGGGTGGTGGAGTAAAAACATAACTCCCTCCAGCTACATTGTCTGTTACTAAACTTTGAGTTACCCCAATGTCTTTGGTTTTAGGCGCTGGAGGAGAATCGGAGCTAACTAGTGGAGCAAGAACATTCATCAGAGGATTGGTGAACTGGACCGATGGAGGAGTAAGGGCTACCTAAGGTTGTATGAGTGGTGGTGGAGTGAGGACTACTTGGGGTTGTATGAGAGGTGGTGGAGTGAGGGATACCTGGGGTTGTATGAGAGGTGGTCCCCCAGTGTGTGTATCTTGGCCCTCATCTGAAAAACCTTCTAGTCCTTCAAAATCAAAAAGCATGAACTCGTTCGATCCCAATGCATCCAAAGGATTATCCTATTCTTTGGGATCCTCTTTATGTTTCTTAGTAGTCTCCTTTTCTCTCCTCTTTTGCAACCTATTCTTTCAGACTAAGGGCTCACCTGCGTCCTCTTCCTCAGGCTCTTCTTGTACAGTTTCTAACTGTGGAGATTCAAAACTCTTTTTTCTCTTATAGGTTTTCTTCTCAGCGGTGGGGGAAGATTGGCCAGAGGTAGATGGGCCTTCTCCTGATTTGGGTTGTGATGAGCCCACTAGTGGGTCAATCTAGCCTTTCATCCTAGTTTTCTTGGGCATTGGATTAGAGCCATATTCAACTGGTTGTTCATGACCATACACCATTCTTGGCTTCTGGGGGGAGCCTTCTTATATTTAGGAGTTGTTGACTTCTCTCCTCGTTGTTTCTCTACTTTCCTGGAGGGATCCATTAATGTTTTCACTAGGATCAGACTCATTCGGTGTGGATTCTTGATCCAAGATATAGTGGTGTTTATTAGGTGCCTCGCCCTGAAGTCTATGTCATTATTTTCAACCTTTTCCACCTCGGCGTTCATGATTGGCCAGTCATACACCTTATCTTTTGTGTAAATTTCTTCTAAGACCTCCTCTGAATCACATTCCCATACCTTCGAGGAAATAGGAACCTTCAACACCTCTTTTGCCAGAGTTAGGTTCATTGTGCTATAATCTCAGATCTTGACCTCATCATCATCTATACAGTTTATCCAATGACCTTCTAGATGTGGCTCATGTAGGTAGAATTTGCTGATGATATGGCTATAAGTACCTATAGGATCTAAGCGGGCTCATACTATCTTGTAAAGCTGTAAGGGAGAGTCATCCCATTCAAAAGAAAGGGATTTGCAAACCTTCATATCCAGTAGTGTATAGGGTCCCAAAGAGATGGGAAAGTCCCAACAGTGCTTCTTCTTATGTTATATGTGCTCGTATGCATCTGCGAGCTGCCTGGCCATCTCCAATATGATTATCCAGTTAGATGGGTACCTGGGAAACTTCTTTGGTTTCAAGGTTGATCTAGCTATCCTGATGTATGTGAACATCCTGAACTAGATAAAATAGGCCCTAATGGCCCTTACCTTAGTGACAGCCTCTTCTGACATACTTTTAGCAAAGTCACCCTTAGTAGATCAAATGACTATGAATATGAATGCATCATTGACTATCCTGTAATCTAGGGAATCTTCTGGCATGTTTGCTCCTTTTACTAGTTGTGGGTATACAAGATGGGGCCATGCATTTGGGTCATTCAGACTTCTCCTCTTGGTGAGACCAGGATAATCTTCCCAGGTAGCTAGTAGATACACCATGTTAGTGCTCATGTAAAACTTGGGGTTATATTTTACGGCTGTCAATTGCTCATCCAGATTGTCACTGATGATGGTGCCCTAGTCGAATATTGCCTTCCATTCCCAGATCCTTTCTATCAATAGGATCATCTAGTGCTCGAGTTGGGTGGACTATGGTAACCCATACACCCTGCTTATCATTGTTATAACTACCTGGATATCATCTCTCATATAACCTCTCCGGAGGTCTATCTTGTCTAGTTTGTTCTTGGGAAGTGGTTTCTTGAGATATTCCTTATTCATCATCTCATTTACGGTTTGCTCCCTGTTGCCAAACCACTTGGTCCCCTTTTCAATATAAAATTCATAGAATTTGTCTATGCCTTTGTGAAGGTGAAAGACATCCTTAATGATATTTGACCTGATTTCTAGCACCACCTCATCCTCAGAGTTTACTACCACCATCTTATTTGAATTGTAATGATGAGCCAAGGTGATGATCAATTTTGAAGATGAAATAGCCATGGGGTGCGTGGCTGCATTTACTAGCTCGGATAGGACTAATGAGGTACAGTCCTTAGATTTTTTCACCGGTTGGGAGCACTGAGTTAGGAATTCATTCCAATCCATGTTCCCGATGTTGGTGTCAGTTACCTCATTGTGTTTGTTCCCCACATTTTAGCTAGGGCGTTCCCCTTATATTGATACTTCATTGGGGATGTTATCTTGGGTTCAGTCATTCCTAAAAGAAAAGACAAATATCAATAGCTGAAAAATAGTTAAAGTGCAAGTTTTCACACTTTTGGGGTTTTGGACATCGAAAACTAGTTTGGAGACCGAAAAGTCTGAAAGTGTAAATAGGCGTATGGTAGGGCCAAGTCCATCGGGGGTTTCAGAGTTTTGGACGCTGAACTAGGAGGGGCTTGCTTAAGGATGTCAAATCATCTGAACATGGTGAGGAACCCAGATGGACTGATTGGAGGTTTTTTTTTTGGCTTTTCAGACTTTCAGACCTTTCGGATGTCCGAAAGGTCAAAACATCTGAAACAACACTTGCAGAAAGTGAAGATCCATTTTTTAGCCCTTCAAAGGCCTAATACCTACAATAAGCACCGCAACTAAAAAAAACACAAGACCCTAAACCTAGACCTAACGACACAAGAAAACCCTAGGATCGATAGGGAGGGATGTCCTTGTCAACGTACAAAGACACAGAAGCCCAAAAGGGTGACAAAAAGAAGTTCCCTAGGCTGGACAGGCACTAGGGCCACCAAAAAGACCCTAAACCTAGGTAAACCTGAAAGCACCAAGTGAGGAAGAGCAAAGAGAGCCTACCTCGATCGATTGAGCAAAGGGAGGGCAACTAGGTGGCTTGGAAGAGGAGCCGGTTGGCAAGGAGAAGCAAACAGAATGTGAGCAAGAGCACAAACACACAAAAATGCAAAGTGAAATGACAAAAGGAGGCTACCCCTTTTATAACCCATGGGCTGACATCAGCAGATTTGGGGTTTCAGACACTGAATTAAAGAAAATGCCGAAGGAGGACCAAGAACCTTTTGGCCTCTCAGTGATTTTAGACTCCAAAATCACCGAAAGGTCTATTCTTTGGCCTTTTGGCCATTTTGGCATTTCAGAGGACGTAAGTCCTCTAAAAGGCCAAAAGGGTCAAAAGGCTAAAAAAGGGTTCTCCTTTCCTATGGTTGGGTTTCAACGGTCATCTGTGGTGGCATACTAGGTTTCTCTAAGGGGTGGACATGGCCAAAAGGACGAAAGGAAAAAAGAGAAAGAGGGTCCCCATGGTCAGTGGACCTAAAATTGGGTGTGTGTTGTGGACCCACAACAAATAGCCCCAATAAAAGGAGGAATGACCAAGGCATTTCTTTATCATCAACACTCTTTTGGATAGTAGCTTTGTAGTAGAACAGAACCAAGAGGTGATGGAGTTGAAGATTCTTTAATGACCTCCAATCTGAGGTTCTTCTGTTAGTTTCCCCATGTGTGTTCATGTGTGTTCATTTCTTGACCTTTGGTTGTGATAACCAAGGCACTTTCCAGCTATTCCCAACCTTTGCCAAATAACACCAAGGCTTCCCGGAAAGAGCTTTGCTACCAGTCAGGTATCCATAGCCCCAACAAAGTTTTCCCCGAGTCCCAAGTATAACCTTTCTCTACTGCCAGTCGAGCATCCATAGCCCCGGTAGAGGTTGTCATAATCACCCAAGTCTGTCCTGTCTGCTTAGGCTATAACTTTCTTCCTTTGTGAGAGCTCCATTTTTAATTTTATTTTTTTGGAAAATCATTTTGTTTCTTCTCTTTTCTTGGAGATGTATCAAGCCTTGGACATTAGTGTGTTCCATGCATTCAGGTCCATAACCTCTTTTCTTCTTTCTTTTTTTGATCTGAGCAATGATTAGGTGGTGCTACCTAGATACTTCACTCATGACCTCTTTGGGGCACTTTTCTTTTGAGTGTCTCTTTTGCTTTCCCTTTTGGGCTCTTCTTTCTTTCATTATTACCTTTGCATTCAGTTTAGACTTTGGTTCTGGGATTGGTGGGTACCCAAACCTATGAACCCAAGCTGGCAACAACTGAAAAATGCCTTAGAAACCAATGCCCTCTGGTGTTGTACCTTAATGTGTCTTGTGATCAGGATGACCAAACTTTGAACTCCTTGTTTTTCAATGGTAATCATCACTACTTTGTCTTTTTGGGAAGGTTCTCTTACGCTGCATGTATCTTTGGATAAATTTGACTAAGAAATACCTCTACTCCCCTTGCGAAACACCTTGGATTGGATCCAAAACACACTGACTCAAAACAACAACAACAAAATCCCCGACAAAAGAAAAGAACAAACACGAGCGGAAGAAAGGACTGACGGTGAGGACAACAACAAAAAAAGGGAAAAATGCAAAAGTCACTATGGTACAAGGGAGATAAGCCAGTCCTGCTTAGGATCCAAAGTAATGTTTGAGGAATTTCCCATTGACTAATAATGGGGTCAACTCTCCATCCAATGTGCTGATCCTAAAAGTGTTCTCCCCCAGGATCTCTGATATTTGGTAAGGGCCTGTCCACAGTCTTTGGAACTTGGTGTGGCTACCTGGCTTTTCTTTTGCTTTATCCCACATGAGGACAAGGTCAGAGATCCTAAAGGCTTTTATGGTAGCCCTCTTGCCGAACCACCTTTTGACTACAACCTGATGCTTTGATACGTGTTCTAGGGATAAATTTTGTTTCTCCTCTAGTTTTAGAAGATTCATGAGTCTGACTTGTACCCGATCTTCCTCCGCTACATATTGGTCCAAGAAACTCAAAATTGGGATCTTTAGGTTCATAGGAAAGACCGGTTGCAAGCCATAAACTAGTTGATACAGAGACATCCCTAGGGCATTCTTGATCCTTATGCGATCAGTCCATAAAGCATATTTTAGCTATGTGTGCCAGTCCCTGGGGTTGTCATCCAGGAGGTGTTTGATTATTGTAGTCAGATTTTTGTTTGTAGACTCTGCTATGCCATTGCCTTATGGATAATAATTTGAAGAGAATTTGAGGATTACCTGGTTTTTGAAGGCCCATTATGTGAGCAAGGCTGAAGAGAAAGAGGGGGCATTGTCACATACCGAATAGAATGGCATTCCAAACCTAGTTATGATGCACTCCTCCATGAATTTGGTCATGACCTCAGTGGTACAATTCTTTAAGGCTTGTGCCTCCATCCAGCATGTACAATAGTCAGTAGTTGTCAAGATAAACTTATGTCCTATAGATGAAGGAGGGTTTATCACTCCAACAAAGCCCAAGCCCCATTGGGAAAATGGGCGTACCTCATAGACTGGTTGTAAGGGCATCACTGGATTTCTCTCTTGAGTTGCGCTAGTTTGGCAAGTGTGGTAGGATCTCACGTGCTTGCTAGTATCTTTAAATATCGTAGGCCAAAAATATCCTGCCCTCAGGATTTGGTGAGTAGTGGCTTCCGCCGATCCATGTCCCATTCTGTATTTATCATGAAATTCCAATAGTATTTGCTTTGCCTCCATTCTATCCAAACACCTTAGGTACAAACCCTCATAATTGCATTTGTAGAGTTGTCCACTCTTTAGCATGTAAGAGCTGCTTTTTATCTTTAAGGCTCTTCTCTGGGAACTGTTCATTTCTTTAGGGAAAGGATTCTACAATAGGTAGTACACTATGTCTTGGTACCATACATCTATGATCACACCTTGGTCGGTGTATGTTTGGCAGACCAGACCTTCTTCACACTCAAAAATCAGCTTTCTAGGCCCTGGCCCCTTACCAACTTCATCAGCTAGATTTCTAGGTCAAACTCTTGGAGAATTGCCATCCATTTCCCCCTCCATTCTCCCAACTCATTCTGCATTAGGAGGGATTTAACCGCCGCATCCAAAACTATCCCAATGACTTTACTCCTCAAAATATAATGCCTAAACTTATAACTGCCTTGACAAGAGCGAACGATTGTTTATCCAGGTTTGGGTATCTGAGCTCAACATCTTTGAAAGGGAAAATCATAAAGGCGATGGGTCTTTCATCTTCACTAGTCTTCTTCTGCATGAGAATGCCTGCGCATGAGTGTTCCAATGTGAAAGAGTAGACCTTGAAAGGGATGGTGTAGTCACGACTAGCTAGGACTGGTGTCATGGAAATGGTAGTCTTAATCTCTTAAAAAGACTTCTTGGCTAGGAGGGCCCATTCAATCTTGGCATCTTTCTTGAGCATGTCATTTAATGGTTTCACTATTTCTGTGAAGCCACTGATAAATTTTCTGACGAAGTTGATCTTTTCGAAGAAAGATTTTAGTTCCTTGTGGATATGAGGTGGTGTCAATTTTAGGATCGCCTCCACCCTTTTGGGGTCAATGGATATCCCCTTTTCAGAAATGATATGTCCCAAAAACTTTCCTTCACTTACCCTGAACACGCATTTCTTGGGGTTGAGGGAGATCCCAAATTCTCTGCACCTTTGGAGGCATTTTCTAAGGTCGCTTATGTGGTTAGCTCTTAGTTTTGAGTAGACTGTGAGATCATCCATGTAGATGATGATGTACCTTCCAACCAATCCTTTGAATGCTATGTCCATTGCTCTCTAGAAGGTGGCCTTGACATTAATCAACCTGAAAGGCATCCATCGATAGGCAAAAGTCCCCCATTTAGTGGTGAATGTTGTTTTCAGCCTATCCTCTTCCTAGAGTAGCCATCTAGGAATGACATCATATGAGATCCATTAACCTTCTGTAGCACTTCATCTAGAGATGGGAGCGGATAATTATCCTTTTGAGAGGACTTGTTGAGGTTCCAAAAGTCTATGCACAGCCTGATTTCTCCAGTCTTCTTCCTTACAGGTACTAGGTTTGCAACCCATGTAGAATGTTGAATTGGGAAGATGATCCTAGTGTCGAGCAGCTTCTGGACTTCCTTTTGAATTAATTTCTCCATAGTGGGATTTACAAGTCTTTGTCATTGTTGGAAAGGCTTAGAATCTGGCTTCAAGGGGATGTTGTGCACTATGACTGAGGTGTCATATGTCTTTAATTATTCATAGCTCCATGCTATGACATCTTGATATTCAGTGAGAAGCTAGACCATTTTCTCCTTTTCTTCCTTGGTTCCCACCTTTTTTCTATGGACTTCTCTCGGTTCTTCTTTCATGCCCAGGTTGTAGGTGTCACATTCTTTACCGCCAAGTGTTATGTCAGGGCGTCTTCGTATAGCAGTCTCATCACTATCAAAAATCCTCTCTAGTTCTACCATTCCCTTAGGTATGGCATTAGATTTTAGGTTTATGACACCATAATCATTTGGCTCTTCAGGTTTAACTATTTCCTCCCCATTCTTCTCCTCATCGATGATATGCTTTTTGAACACGCCAGCGCACATGATAAACTCTAAGATATGTTGATCTTCTTGGAAGACTTGAAAGTTAGTGATACTGTCCAGAATGGCTGGGGCTATGAAAAGTTCAACCAAGAATTTATTTAGTTTGGATTTCTCCATTGGATGTAATGAGCTGGCTGAAATAGCCAATGTGTCGGCAACAACATTCTTTCCTCTTGGGATGGTTTTGATGTTGAAAGCGTCAAAGTCGTTGATCAGATCCCATGCCCTATTTTGGTAGGCTGAGAGCCTCTTATCATTGCAAGTATACTAGCTATGGATCTACTTGAAAACCAATTGTGAGTCTCCTTCCACCGTCAAGATCTTGATTCCTTTCTCATGAGCTGGGAGGAGTCTGTGAACAAGTACTTCATATTCTACCACATTTTTAGTACAAAGAAACTGTAATCTATAAGCAGCATAGAAAGACTTACCCCTTGGATTTATCAATTTGATTCCCGCACCTACTCCTTGTTTACATTTGGAACCATAAAATTGTAGTTTCCATAGCTAAGGTGGTTTAGTAGGGTTGGGTCTAGTTGAACTTTTTTTAGAAAAATCCTTGGTCCTTGGTTTTTGGCCCCTCTCTTCATCATTGTCAGAAGAAGTTGATTCTCCTGTATTTTGAGTATGCCTAGGTTTGAGGAGTTCATTGTATTTATCTTCTAGTATTCCCTTGTAAGGGGGACATGCTCCATCATCTGAGGTACTCCAGTCACTAAGCATGTTCAGGGCAAGGCTTCTATCTTTTGGATCTGACCCACTGTGTTGATCTTGAGGTGGATTATTTGCAAGGACTAGGCTGTCCATACCTGGTGTGACGTTGTTCTCATCTTCTATCCCAAGTACATCTCCTTTTATCATCTGTGCTTCTGGTGGCTCATTTGGTCAGGTAATTCAAGCCAATACTCATGATAGTGCATTTTGAGAACTGGGGAATGTAAACTCAGAATGACTAGCTTGATGTAATCGGCAGTATCTAGGTAGCAATAAAATGTTGGCATCTGTGTCTTGGCCTAGATGTCGTAGGTTAGTTGTTGTGCTATTGATGAAACTTTGGAAGATGTCATTGCCAATCTTTAGCTCTAGAAGACCTTGGAAGGGACTATGGTCTAGCTCTTCACCTTCTCAGATTTGAAACATGAAAACGTCATCCAATCGATAAGTGCCTAAATTGGTTTGAGCGAACAAGACTTCATTCGGGGCATTGTATTCAGTGATCATCCTTTTCAGCTTCGGCTTAGCATTTATCTTTATTTGGTTGTTCAAACCTCTCCAAGGTATCCAAAGTTGGGTGAAATCTGTAGAGAGCCATCCTCTTAAGCATTTAGTCCATTCTTTGCTTAGTAACATCCCATAAGTCTCAGGGATGTCCACTATGTGTATATCAATGCGTTCTTGTATTCGGGGATCTGCGACTAGTTGAATGTGTATGTCTTTGAGAACACCAATTACTCTCACCTCAGTTTTGTCTAATTGTATGACCACCCAGTTCATTACTTGAGTCACTATCCCCAACTTTTGGCAAATTGGCAGGGGCATAACGTTGCATGAGGATCCTAAATCGATTAGGCAATTATGTAGGTTCTTCCCAAACATTTGTAACCTGAGTAAGAATGGAAAGACCTCCATCCTATCCATGAATAATGCTGGGAATGCCTCAGATGTATTAACATTGGAGGTGGGTCCCTTGGTGTCATTGGTCAATAAGCCAGGTTTTGAATGGTCCAAATATCTTAAAAGGGCTTCCTTTTGAGATGGGTAGCCCTGCAACAGTTCAAACATAGAGATGTTCACCTTAGTTTTCTTGAGTTCATCTACTACACTATACTTGTCACCTGACCAGGCCGTTCCTTAGTAACTGGCATATGTACTCATTGTAGGAGGTATGGGGGCATTTGGGCCCTTTGGAGGTATGGGATTGTCACTAGCCCGAGGATCTGGTGGAGTTGGTTGCTTTCCCAGAGGTATACCATTGGTGAGGGGTTCCTTTCTACTCAGGAGGTTGTATGATTTTCACTGATCATTTTGGAAGGCATGCACCTTAGAGTATTCAGGCTCACTCTCTCTCTGAAAAGGGAACATGAATTCATCTTCTCCCGTATATGTTTCTGGGCCTCCCTCTTTTCCAGACTCGTAGAAATCAAACACCATAGCATTGAATTGCATCAGGGAACCCTCTAGATTCTGGGTATAGTGGTCTTGGGAGTTGTTGACATATCCATTACTACCTTGATGCTTAATTGGAGCCCCGACAAGATTGGCCTCTAAAGCCTCGTAAGTATTGGCATCATCTGCTAAGATGCTGCCATTATTTGGTCTAGTGTTCCATGGCTCATTTGGCCTTCGCTACCCAAATGATTTCTCCTACGTGTTATTGTTGTTGTATGCATTAAAACCCCTATTTGGATTCTAAGAGTATGTATTTGGACCAGCAGACACTTGTTGGTATCCACCCTAATTTTGGGGTGGTTTTAGCTTCATTCTGGTAACTTCTCTAGTGAGTTACGATAAGGTGTTTTTTATGGCGTCTAACTCAGAAGCCATGAGAGCATTAGGCTCATTTTTGGGTACAATCCTCTATTCTACAAATGCCATTTTATGAGCTTCATAGCCTGGATAAGTAATGGGTGGAGGCATGGTTGTACATGGCTGTGCCGGTATAGGATTTTGCATGGGAAAGTGGTTGGCTAAGGCTTGATTGTTTGCTGCAAATGGGTGTGGGACCATGAGACTACTCATGATGGGTGCAGCCACATAAATTCCTTCTTGTGGGTCCATTTTCTAAGTGAAAGTGATGGATTCATTATACACCTTTTCAATTGTATCTCTATCTACTGGGGGAAGCCTTCTTAGAAAGATTGAGGTGAATGGGTCTAGAGCCTTTAGGTAAACTTGTATGATAGCCTCATCTGGTATAGTGTAGGGAGCTTCCAGCTTTTGATGCATTTTGTGAAAATGATGATTAAACATAGCAATGGGCTCCTTAGGATCCTTCCTCGTGGTTATGAACTAGTGATGTGTCACCACAGGATCAACATACAATTTGAATTGATTGAGGAATTTGGTTTCGAAGTCATTCCACACTAAGATAGATCCTCATGGAAAATTTAGGTACCAGTTGTATGCAAACTCTCCCAAAGTGTATGGGAATAGGCGGCAGACGACATCTTGCTGAGCAATCTCTTTACGGTTGCAAATTTCTTTGAAGGCATGGATGTGTTCTTACACTATCCTAGATTCACCATATATGAATCATGTACAAAAATTCTCTGGATTTTTGGGTAACTCATGGAGCTGCCCAACAAACTTCTAAGGTTAGCTTGTTGTGTTAGCAAAAAGGCCATCGGTCGAGGTTGCTACAAAATTTGATTTGGAAAGTTCTAATTTTGATTGATGGAAAAGTGAAATCCTAAGGACATAAACCCCCATAAACCCTAAGGACATAAAACCCCATAAACCCTTCCTTGGGAATTGAATGCTGGAGAGATTTGGAACAACCCATGAAGTATAAATCAGACCAAGTCACAATTCACTACTCCACGGATGCAAGCATTTGGAGAGAAGATGTATTCACTCGTGCAACATATTCAAAATCTATAAAATCATGAAGCCACCAAGATGTGCACACCCATGAGATAGATTTATCATTAAGCCCAAAGATGATCTCTTCCATGCATTCATTACAACAAGGTAGATATACGACAGCAAACTCCAACTAAAAGTAGCACAAATTTGAAACACAATAACACAAAGGGCTCTCTAAAAATAAAGAATAATGCAAGCATACATTCAATAAATTTTCATAGATAGTAGTAATTCACACACCATGAATGAAGCACCCAATGTAGATCTTTATTGTTTTAAAAAGTCAGCCCTTTACATTATTTTTTGATTACAATATATAGAGTTTTGATCTACAACTCTGATTTTCAGTGTTAGGGCATCAGAGAGTCTAAACTAAAGAAATAAAACTAAGACTAAAAATTTACTGAAGGTAAACTACTGCTAACTGATACTATCTAACTTTCATGGATTCTTAAACCCATTTACAATCCATTTTATTATGCAAAGAGGGCGAAATCTGCCAGAGAAGAGAGAGAAAGGAAGAGAATTCCTTCTGTGAACTGGGAGTCTTCTTCTTGATCTTGGTGGATGCTTCTTGGATTCTTCACTTGGAACTATTTCTGGCAGTGGGAACTGATAGGAAACCTTTAGTCCTTCCAAAATGAACTCAAGTTTCCCATGGATATGATCTAGAGTCTAACTGGTGTCTGAAAAAGTAACCTCGCTGAAACCCCCAGTTTTTTGGACCCCGACCTCTACCTCGAAACTTTAATGCCTTCAAAATTTCTCAGGTGTTCTTCAAAATCTTCAAACTTGGAGGTCCAAGAAGTATAGACTTTTCATGGGCCAAAAGGCAAAAAAACTTGAGGAGGCCGAAAGGCCGAAATCTTCGAAGGCCGAAAAACTCCTTGCTTTGGGAGGCTAAAAAAACCAAAATTTTGGAGGCTGAAAGGCCAAAAACTCCACCTTAGTAGAAATTTGGCCAAGTGTGAAAGTCTTTCCCCACTTATCTGGAAAATGAACCTTGGAGCTTTATCCAGGGAAGAACTCTAGGTGAGCTTCCGTAAGGCTCTGCACTATTTCCTGAACCTCTTCAAAATTGATCTCCTTCATTTTTATCTTGGTGACCCTTTGTTCTTGCTTCTTTCTAAAGATAGTTAATTCAGAAGTGAAGAAGGTGATCTCTTCTTCATGCTGTGACATTATATGTATTTCTTCTTTCATGTAGAATAGTTGCTACAAGGCCTCCTTGGTATTGACTCCGGCCAGAACATCTCTGAACTATTGGACCACTTCCTTGGAGGGACATAGAGCCTGTTGGTTTTCATCTCGGTAGACATTGAGGTCGACCCCTGCGAAGAAGGTATCTATATCTTTGATCCATTTTATTACCTCCTCCCACTTTTCATCTATAAGGGCCTGGTGTTTCTTGTAGGCCTTAATTATCTTGGCCATTTGCTTGGTCCAACTCTCAAATTTATCTAGTTCTTTGCCCCCATAGAATTTTACTAAAATTTGGAAGCGTTACTTTCAAATTATCTCCAAATCTTGGAGAGCTACTTGCCACCTAACTACCTCTGCATCCATACCCCCATCATCTTCCACCAGGTCAATGAGTGAATTAACCTCAACCAATATGGTCCTGTATGGCCTAAATATTGATGGGATTGCCTTCTCTCCAAATTGTTCGAAGTCATTTATCCAATCAGCGCTTGCCTGGATAAAAGAGGGAGTCAAACCTGTCGGCAAATCTGGTGTAGCCCTTTTATCAAGCATGGACTATAGTGAAGCCTCTAAACAATTTGGGTCAATGGGACCCAACATATTTTGTATGAACCCTTTTAAGGCTTCATTTTGGTCTATTAAAGTTTTGATGGTTTCTTCATCTTTATTCATGAACCCTAGAGCATGCTTCAGCCCTAAAGCTGCTAGTGTTTTGCTCCCTTCTCTTGTAGGTTCACCCAAATCTACCTCCTTGAATGTATAACCTTCTGATGAAACTATCATCTGAGAAGTTCTCAGGGGAGGGATAGCTATCTGGGCTTTCCAATGACCCCCTGGGTCTTGAGTTACATATGAGATGATCTTTGTAAGCGCATTGATTTATGCTTGGTGGAAAGCTTGTCTCACGATGTCATACTTGTGTCCTCTCCATCCAATTCACTACTGTAGGTTCTTCCCCTAGGTTTTATCTCCTTGGTAAACCAAGTAGGTTTACCGGATGTAGTTACAGGTTCATATAGTGCAACCTAGAGAATCAAAGTGAGGATTTGTATATCTGGCTCTATTTCTTTTTTTGATTCCTTTTCTTTCCCTTTTCCTTGTTCATTCCCTCCTTCCTTCATTCCTTCCCCTTCAGCATCCACATCCATTTATCCTTCTCCCCTTCCTCCTTCTTTCTCTCCTTATTCAGTTACCACAATATCCTCTTCTTTGTCCTGGGCTTCTTCATCAGAAGTATCAATTGATACCTTTGACTTCAGACCGGTCATGGCCTCTAGCGTTTTATGGAAAGGTGGTGTGTCCTTAGCACTCACGGATTCTCCAAAAGCCTGGGTGGCACATGTTGGAGGGATTGATTTTGAGGGAATAAGTGTTGGTATGATTGGAGTGGGAGATGAGGAGATGGTGGTAGTAGATGGAGGCGGAGTTAGTGCGAGAGGAGGTGTTGGAGTCGGTAGGGAAGTTGGTGGAGTAAGTATGTGGGGTGGTGGAGTGAAAACATAACTCCCTCCAGCTACATTGTCTATTACTAAACTTTGACTTACCCCAATGTCTTGGGTTTTAGGCCCTAGAGTAGAATCAAAGCTTACTAGTGGAGCAAGAACATTCACCGGAGGATTGGTGAACTGGACCAGTGGAGGAGTAAGGGCTACCTAAGGTTGTATGAGCGATGGTGGAGTGAGGGCTACCTGGGGTTGTATGAGTGGTGGTGGAGTGAGGGCTACCTGGGGTTGTATGAGTGGTGGTCCCCCAGTGTGTGTATCTTGGCCCTAATCCAAAAATCCTTCTAGCCCTTCAAAATTAGAAAGCATGAACTCATCTGATTCCAATGCATCCAAAGGATTATCCTGTTCTTTGGGATCCTCTTTATGTTTCTTAGTAGTCTCCTTTTTTCTCCTCTTTTTCAACCTAGTCTTTCATACTAAGGGCTCACCTACGTCCTCTTCCTCAGGCTCTTCTTGTACAATTTCTAACTATGGGGATTCATAACTCTTCTTTCTCTTATAGGTTTTCTTCTCAGTGGTGGGGGAAGATTGGCTTGAGGTAGATGGGCCTTCTCCTAATTGGGGTTGTGACAACCACGCTGGTGGGTCAATCTTGCCTGTCATTATAGTTTTCTTGGGCCTTGGATTGGAGCCATATTCAGCTGGTCATTCATAACCATACACCATTCTTGGCTTCTGGGGGGGAGCCTTCTTATATTTAGGAGCTATTGACTTCTCTCCTCGTTGTTTCTCTACTTTCCTAAAGGGCTCCATTAATGTTTTTACCAGGATCAGACTCATCTGGTGTGGCTTCTTGATCCAAGATATAGTGGTCTTTATCACATGCCTTGCTCTGAAGTCTATGTCATCATTTTCATCCTTGTCCACCTCAACATTCATGATTGGCCAGTCATACACCTTATATTTTGTGTAAATGTCTTCTAAGACCTCCTTTGAATCACATTCCCATACCTTCAAGGAAATAGGAACCTTCAAAACCTCTTTTGCCAAAGTTAGGTTCATTCTATAGTAATCTCAAATCCTAACCTCATGATCATCTATACAATTTATCCAATGATCTTCCAGTTGTGGCTCATGTACGTATAATTTGCCGATGATATGGCTATAAGTACCTATAGGATCAAAGCGGGCTCATACTGTCTTGTAAAGCTGTAAGGGACAGTCGTCCCATTCAAAAGAAAGGGATTTGAAAACCTTCATATCCAGTAGTGTATAGGGTCCCAAAGAGATGGGAAAGTCCCAACAGTGCTTCTTCTTATGTTTTATGTGCTCGTATGCATCCGCGAGCTGCCTGGCCATCTCCAATATGATTATCCAGTCGGATGGGTACCTGGGCAACTTCTTTGGTTGCAAGGTTGATCTGGCTATCCTGATGTATGTGAATGTCCTGAACTAGATAAAATAGGCCCCAATGGCCCTTACCTTAGAAATAGCCTCTTCTAACATCCTTTTAGCAAAGTCAACCTTAATAGATCGGATGACTGTGAATATGAATGCATCATTGACTATCCTGTAATCCGGGGAATCTTCTGGCATGTTTGCTCCTTTTACCAGCTGCGGGTATACAAGATGGGGCCATGCATTTGGGTCATTTAGACTTCCCCTCTTGGTGAGACCAGGATAATCTGCCTAGGAAGCAAGTAGATACACCACATAAGTGTTCATGTAAAACTTGGGGTTATGTTTTATGGCTGTCAATTGCTCATCCAGATTGTCACTGATGATGGTGCCCCAGTCAAATCTTTCCTTTCGATCCTGGATCCTTTCTATCAATAGGATCATCCAGTGCTCGAGTTGGGTGGACTGTGGTAACCCATACACCCTGCTTATCATTTTTATAACTGCCTAGATATCATCTCTCATATAACCTCTCCGGAGGTCTATCTTGTCCATTTTGTTCTTGGGAAGTGGTTTCTTGAGGTATTCCTTATTCATCATCTTGTTTATGGTTTTCTCCATGTTTCCAAACCACTTGGTCCCCTTTTCAATATAAAATTCATAGAATTTGTCTATGCCTTTGTGAAGGTGAAAGACGTCCTCAATGATATTCGGCCTGATGTCTAGCACCACCTGATCCTCGGAGTTTACTACCACCCTCTTATCTGAATCATAATGATGAGCCAGGGTGATGATCAATTTTGAAGATGAAATAGCCACGGGGTGCGCATCTACATTTACTATCCCAGATAGGACTAACGAGGTACAGTCCTCGGATTTGTTCGCCAGTTGGCAGCACTAAGTTAGGAATTCGTTCCAATCCATGTTCCCGATGTTGGTGTCAGTTATCTCACTGTGTTTGTTCCCCACCTGTGAGCTAGGGGCTTCCCCTTACATTGATACTTCATTGGGGATGTTAGCTTGGGTTTAGTCATTCCTGCAAGAAAAGACAAATGTCAGTAGCTTATTTTAGCAGGAAAAACAATTTAAATGATGAAAGCAAGTAAAGAGAGCTAAAAAATAGTTAAAGTGCAAGTTTTCGCACTTTCAGACCTTTCAGGGTTTTGGACACCAAAAACTAGTTCGGAGACCAAAAATTCTGAAAGTACGAATAGGCGTATGGTAGGGCCAAGTCCATCGGGGGTTTTGGAGTTTCGGACACCGAACTGGGAGGGGCTTTCTCAAGGACGCTGAATTGTCCAAACATGGTGAGGAACCCAGATGGACTGTTCGGAGGTTTCACTTTTGGCTTTTCAGAATTTTGGACCTTTTGGATATCTGAAAGGATGAAATGTCCGAAACGGCACTTGGCAAAAATTAAGATCCAGTTTTTGGCCCTTCAGAGGTCGAAAACCTATGGTAAGCGTCACGATTGACAAAAACACAAGACCCTAAACCTAGACCTAACGACACAAGAAAACCCTAGGGATGACAGGGAGGGACGTCCCTATCGATGCACAAAGACACAAAATCCCAAAAGGGTGATGAAATGAAGTGCCCTAGGCTAGACAGGCACTAGGGGCACCAAAAAGACCCTAAACCTAGGTAAACCCAAAAGCACCAAGTGAGGAAGAGCGAAGAGAGCCTACCTCAATCGATCGAGAAAAGGGAGGGAAACTATGTGGCTTGGAAGAGGAGGTGGTCGGCAAGGAGAAGTAGATGGAATGCGAGTGAGAGCACAAACACACAAAAATGCAAAGTGAAATGATAAAAGGAGGCTACCCCTTTTATAACCCGCAGACTGATGTCAGCAGGTTTGGGGTTTCAGACACCGAATTGCCAAAAATGCCGAAGGAGGACCAAGAACCTTTTGGCCTCTCAGTGATTTCAGACTCCAAAATCACCGAAAGTTCTAGTCTTTGGCCTTTCGGTAGTTTCGGCATTTTGGAGGACCTAAGTCCTTCGAAAGGCCAAAAGGGTCGAAGGCCAAAAAAGGGTTCTCATTTCCTATGGTTGGGTTTCAATGGTCATCTGTGGTGGCTGACTAGATTTCTCCGAGGGGAAAACACAGCTGAAAGGAGTAAAAGACAAAAGTGAAAGGGGGTCCCCATGGTCAGAGGACCTAAAATGGGGTGTGTGTTGTGGACCCTCATCAATAACGGAATAAAAAACTAGGATTAAATAGAAAGTTATGCATACTTAATTAAATATCAAATGAAAAAATGAGGTTACATATAAAATAAGATTAAAAAAAAAAGAAAATACAAAGTGTTCAATAGTTCATAAAAAAATTAACAAAATAAGGTACTTGTTCAACAGTTCGATACTTTAATAAAATTAAAAAAGTTCAATAGCACATAAAATAATAAAATTGGTTGCAATTTGAGAAGATACTTGATCTTATACTTTGTAGACCTACAATAATAAATGAACCATAGCTAGCAACCTGCAATAATAAATGAATCTTTAATAAGTAACTAAAAACTTGTAGAAATAGTAAATTTGTAACTAAAAACATGTGCAAATTAATGTAACCGAGTATAAATGTAAGAGCATCATGCTTACCATATTTTTGATTACATGAAAAATAGGTTTTAGGGACCCGAAACCCATTTACAAAGGATTACATAGATATGATCAATAAATTCCATAAAAAATAAAACAATTCCTAATGAACACTAAACCAACAACATGACAAGAACAGAGAAAAAGCCAGCATACAACCAGAGTGTAAGAATTTGCCTAAGGAAAAGAAAGAATATGACAATATATAGAAGCTCAACAGATAGAACAACAAGAGAGACAAAATGATATGATCCTCAATTGACTAGATTCAAAGATAAAAATTAATCAAATGATAATAGATAATTACAATGTAGGAGTGTCTGAATATATAGGAAATGTAATAAGACTACATGATAAGGAGATCATAAGCTATCAACCACACTAGGTAGAATTACATGTCCACCAAAGGTGGATCATCCTCAATTATACAATTAAGTGTGTGAAAACATTTGCAACAATGAGAGGATGCTAATGTAATAAGAACAGTAAAGGTGGATCTCACACATGAGATAACAAATAACTCCACCTAATATGGAATTCTCTTACCAAATGTGCTAAAATGAAATGCAAACTCCTATGTGTCCACATGAAAACTAATATTAAAATGCATTATCCTAAGTAAAATTAATTAAAGTGTAATTAGAATAATTAATTACACCAACACCCCCCCCCCCTTAAGTGCAACTTAGNATAATTAATTACACCAACCCCCCCCCCCCCTTAAGTGCAACTTAGGAGAATACACTTAAGCTTACAATGATAGATGACAATGCATGATGGGTCCTGACTACTAGGCCATGTGTACGTACCCATGTACAATATGAAAGATAAAATGCAATATAATGTCTCATAAAGAGGATAAAGAGGGAAAAACTCATGGGAAAATACCTCCCCCAAAAGAGAGATGAAGAAAAATAAGCTGCATGGATGGATGGAGTAATCAAGACCCCGCCATTATGAAATACATTATGGGTATACAATAGAGAAGTATGAGAAGGATAAAACCTCATATGAGGAAAAAGTCCCACCCATAAGAGACAAGATGTACTAGAAGAGAGACTAGGTATCCCCCCATCTATGTAGAATGTCCATCAATGATAGTTTCTCTAGGATGAATGTATAATTTGGTCAATGAACACTAAATAATGTTCCTCCCCTTAGGAAGAAACAATGTCATAGGTGCAGATGAGATGCCTCCCCACTCTGTAGGAAGAAACCTCAAGATGAATGATGTCTCTAAAAATTTTCTCAATTGTCCCTTTGTTGATGCTAAAGGCTACCCCTTCAAATATTGATGAAAGAAACAAGTCAGGATCTAACAAGGATGGATGTAGAATATGTCCCAAAGAACCAAGTATCTCCCCTAATGATAAATAGATATCCTGCAACTATTGTGCATGAGGATCCAAAATCACATCAAACTCGAAAGACTAATCATGTAGAGAATGGACAAGAGGTTTAGAATGTGCCCTCACAACAACTGAAGAAGGATCATCCCCATAAAAGAGAAGTTGTATGTCATCAATGATGTCTCACATGTCTGCAATATAGGAATCCATAAAAAAACCTGAAATGTTTGTCAAGTAGTCATCCCCTAATGTTGTAAGTGGAAAACAATTTGTACCCATTTGTACTAAATCACATGGACCTATCACTGTAGAAATGTATGCATGTGGAATATGATGATGTTATGATCATGTCCTTTGACTATTTTTAGGATCCCCCAGTGGTGAACCTATTGAATCAAGATTATGTCTAACCTAACGAGGTATAGTGGAAGAAGATGAAGAAGGATTATCCTCAACCTTGATTTTACCAAGAAAAGGTGTAATCCTGCATATCGGGGTTGAGGTAAATGAACCATATGAATCAATGTCACTGTTTTCACTATTATTTTCCATAATTTTTGAATTATGGAGAGAGTAGAGGATAAGCTAGGTGAACTTTCCTCAAAGTTAACATTCCACTCTATAAATATCTTATGAGTCTCAAGATCCATAAGTCTATATGCCTTAACACTTTCTTCATATCCAATGAATGTACAAGGCCTTGGTGGAGGTGCCTTGTATTTCTATGAAGATATATATGCCCATGTTGGACAACCAAATACCCTGAAGTGTTTCACAACCAGTTTTCTTCGACACCATGCCTCAAAAGGAGTCATTCTATCTAACGCATTATGAAGAGATCTATTAAGGATGTGATTGACATAACTTATAGCTTCTTGATGACATGTAACTGATTGACTGTGTGAAAATGTTAAGTTGAAGATAATGCAAGCCATTAAATTAGTTAATGTATTGTATTGTCATTGATGTCAACTTAATATCATATGTATGGTCATGTAAATAATGCCAAAGACTTCAAAGAATCAATGGAACAAAGTTTATGGTTTCAGAAATACATAAAAGTCATGTATTCACTAAGTGAAAAACAACACTGATGGAGTGCACACCGATGGTCAGAGCAAAGAAGAATAGTCACAGTGATACCCGATGAGCTAAAGTATAGTTTTTCTTGACAAAGCAAAACTATAGTGATGCTTGACGAGAAAAATCAGAAGGTTGCCCAACGAGTAAAATTCAAATGATGCCCAACAGATGGAGATCATGAAACTAACTAGAGTCTCACTGATGGAACTATCAATTGTCACCAAAGACTAACTATAGAGGTGACCGACAGAACAGAGAGTTCATAAAATGAAAAAATATCTAGCTGGCAAGAGCTAAAGATAGACTTAACTGGTTGTTTTCTTTATTTTATTCGACTAGAGTTAAGTGATTGATTTAAAGATGATTTGTACAGTTGGCAAGAAGATAATTATGATAAAAATTAGGAGTTATGCTTTAAATCTAATTGGCTGGATTGTTTCTCATGCCAAGAATTAAGAATCAAGAAACAATGAATATTATGTCTATATAAGAGACAAGCTTAATTCATTTTCACATGCATGAAAAGGGGATTAAGGGGAGTGAATAGAAAGAGGATGTTGAAGAGAAACTGATGAAGAATAATTTCATATAGTCTTGATCAATCAAGATGAAGGAGAGCTAAGGAATTCCACAGACATCGACAAATAGTGAGCACATCATCACAGAGCAGAAAGTGTGGAGCACAAAGAATTGAATTGACACATTGATCAGAGAGATAATGTACTTAAATAGATCTGAAAATCTGCAAATCAAAGTTGCATTAGAAACAGGTCATAGTGTTTCAGTTTAATTATTGAAGCATTAAGTCTCTTAATCGAGTAGGACTTAATAGTCTTCTATATATTGAGGTACATCCCAAGGAGTGCCAAAAAGGTTGATTCATGAAAGTAGCATTAGATCTTCCCGATACCTATTAAAAGTCTAAGAAGGAGGTTGATTCAAGGATGGTAGCAATAGATGCCTGATACTAAGTGACAACCTCTATGTATAAAATCCTCTAACAAGGTCACACTTAATAGTGTGTTTGTAACCTTTAATAGGGTTGGCTCCTAACAAGGCTCACTTCAGAAGAGTGAAAATTTGGGGTATCAGTCCCAGTGGTTTTTCCCTTAATAGGGTCTCCGCGTTAAAAATTCATGTTTTATGTGTGTGTGATTCATTTCTTTATTGTTTTGTATCTGACATAGTTAACACTAGATTTCTTATTTACTGAGTTTCGATAAATAGTTATACTTCTTATCAGTAATCAAGAAATAATAAGGATTGACAGAGAACACTGACAGACAGTTAATCAATATTATTATTTCATGGCATGCATCTTGTAGGGACTTAATAATCTAAGGTTTATTGATTGGTGGTTAAGTTTGAAGGATAAATTTTGAGGCCATTGATTTAACCCCCCCCCCTCTCAATTATTACTAACAATTGGTATCAGAGCTTGTGAGCTTAGAAAGGAAGGTTTTAAGACCTAAGTCAAGATCACAAGATGAATAGACAAGATGTGCCTAAGTTGAACAAAGACAACTTTTCTTCATGGAAAAGTAGGATAAGACTCCAATTATCAGGTATTGGTAATGATGTTACCCAATTCCTAGATACTAAATATGTGTTGCCTACAGGAGTATTGATAGTAGATCAATTGAGAGAGAAGCATGAGCACAACTACATGGTTATAGAGCTTTCTTCCTCACTCTCTAATGCTGAATTTGAAGATGTCAAAGAATGCAAAACTGCAAAGAAGATGTGGGACAAACTGAAGCTTGTACATGGAGGTGATACAAATGTTCTGAGAGCCAAGGTAGAAAGCCTTAGAGGAAAGTTTGATAATCTCAGAATGAAAGAACGACAAAACATCACATAGTACAACACAAGAATAAAAGAAGTAGTCAATGCTATACGAGGAGTTGGAGGTATACTTGAAGAGGAGACAGTGGTAGGTAAAATCTTAAGAACCTTACTGCCTGTATATTCTATTAGAGTTTCTGCCATTCAAGAAATGAGAATAGTAGCAAAAAATATAGTTATTCTTGATAGTTTAATTAGTAGACTGATTTCATTTGAGATGAATAACTTTGATAATAGTGTCTTTCCAAACTTAGAGTCTGCATTTAAGTCTTCTATGAGAATAAGAAAATAAAGTCATAGAAACACATCTAGAAGAGATAGTGAAAGTGAAAGTGAAGAAAAAGATCTAGCTGAAATAGAAGCACTTATGTCTAGAAGAATGTAGAGAGGCAAAGGCAAATACAAAGGCAAGTTACCACTTGTATGCTTTAATTGTAAAGAGATTGGACACTTTGTTGCAAGATGTCCTAATAGAAGAAAAGATGATAGAAGTAATGATAGATCTTTTGAGAATAAATCTGACAGAGGTGATAACAAATATTACAAAGGTTACTGACAATCAGAAAGAAGAGATACCCGAGACTACAAGGACAAAGACAAGAAAGCGAGCTACCTAGCTGCTTGCAAAGATGAAGATACTAACACCCAACCTAATGAAGACATCAAGATGGTATTTATGGCTATGATGGATGATTTAGATGAAGATGAAAGGTATGAAGAAACTACACTCATATCTAAGGTTAGAAAAAATGACATCTGGATTATAGATAGTGGCTACACTCACCACATGACCTGTGACAAAGAAAAGTTTAATACTTTTGAGTATTATAATGGTGGTACAGTAAGAATGGGTAATGATACACCTTGTCCAGTTGAAGGTAAAGGAACTATAATGTTCAACAACCTGATTAAATGTGAAAATGCTTATTGGGTAAAATTATTGAATTATAATCTGTTGAGTGTTTCTCAGCTGAATAATTTAGGTCATAGAGCAGCATTTGAGAAAAAGAAGGCAAAGATCTTCAATGAATCAGGAAGATTGATTGGTATCAGTGAATAGATAAAAGGTAACTTATTCTATCTGAATGATACTAACACCACTTGCTTAATGACTAAAAATGAAGACATATGGTTGTGGCACAAAAGATTGTGTCATGTGAATTTTGACAACATGATGAAAATAAGCAGAAGAGATATGTAAGAGGCTTACCGGCGATGACAAAGCCCGACAACATCATGTGCAAGAATTTTCAAAAAGGTAAAATGACAAAGTCTAGTTTCAAAAGTAAAACCCATACATCTGATGATATTCTAGAATTAGTCCATACTAATCTATGTGGACCAATGAGGACAA
>MU227134.1:725902-769266 GCA_018584345.1 Thuja plicata
TAGAAGAAACTTGCAAATAATTAGATAGCTACCTAATAGCCAATATGTTTAACATGCCTTACAAATTAAACATAAAAGAGTGCATACAATAAGTAAAGAGACAACAACAATGTAGAATAAAGTTGCATTGTATTTTTATTCATATATTCTTCTTCAAGTACATATAAAGGCTAAAAGCTCAAAAAACACAGACTAAAATCTAAAAGTCTATCTTACAATTATATTTCATCATCCTTTCAATTACAATTATGATTCTATATATAGGTCCTTAACCATCTTGGAATCCTTTATTTTAGGATGCAACAAGCTTCGAATGGTTTAAGGAACCTAACCCTAAAAGTATAGAAAAGACAAAAGAAAAGAATGAAGAAACAGTGGGAGGACAAAAATAGAGGATAAAAATCTGATACTCTTTGTCCTTTCTAGAATCTAGCACCTTTGTTTGACAATGTTCAGGATAGCTTCTGATATTTGCAGCCAGACTAAGTGACCACCATTACAAGCTAACTTACACTTATCTCCATAAATAGCTAACCTCCATGTGCTCAATGATCAGGCGCGAAGTGTTCTCCTCTACTCTTCATCAAGGACTTCCTCCTAAATTACAGGCTTCTTCTTCTTGGGCATAGTCATCAGGTCCCATGCTGTCACCTCATCATCTATAGGCCACTTGAAGCTCTGAGTGCTCTGTACCTATGCTTTTTTCCTTTCCCACCCGACATCAGTGATGCTTTTAACATCCACTATAAATTTATTGATGTCAGTTTCAGCTTTGAAGGCCTCATCCAAAATCTTATTAAAGCCTTCTAAATCCAAATCAGATCCTGAAATGAATGCTTCATTACTAGGCATCTTGCTAACAAATTCATTCTTCCAAGCCTCTAAGGCCTTTACCTGATCATCTTCTCCTTTAAGGGGAGGAACAAATCTATTGAAATCTGAAGAAAATAGGCTCAATTTAGCCTCTACTTGGTTCAACTTTCCTTTGAAGAATGACAAGGCCACATTAACCTTTTTAACCTCATCTCCTACTTCTGTCACCACCTCAAGTAAATATGACCTTAGGGGCTGCAAAAAGGCAAGTTTCTCAAATACTTGCACATTAGGAGACCAATTAATAAAATAAGGGTTTAATATAGCAAGGTACCCCATTATCTCTGTGTGTAGGGTGGGCAACTTATTATATGCATTGAGGATGACATCTGTCTTATCCATCAATATGTCAATCCTGTGTTGTAAAATGCATCTAAATGCATTTAAGGCTATCTCATTTTTCTTTTCTCCACCTCTTCTAATTTATCTTTCTCCTCAATTTGCAAAGGCGATTGTGAAGGCACATACACCACTGCAAGTTTCTCTTCTAATTGCTTCATTAACTTAGCAATCACCTGGTTCTGTTGGTGTATCTTGATATGGCATATCTCCCAGTCTTTGGCCAAGGCACTGGTCTCTTCTATCAAAATTCTACACTTATTAGACAATTGCTTGGTTTTTTCTTCATTTAAGTGTGCCCAATGAGTCATAATCTAGGAAATCTCTAAATCCCCTGTATTCTATACTGACCAGACCATCTGATTGCCCACCATATTCTCCTAGATGTTTACCAATTGGGGTTTTTGATCTTTTGGGCAAAGGCTCCACATGGCAAAAGCTTGAGACTTTGGGCTATACCCAAAACCCTTTATCATGTCTCCCATTTGTACTTCACTTTCCATTTTCAAGTCTGGCTGCTTCCTTATCTGATCAATGATAAAAGTTGAGGCCAAGTCCCAACCCTTAGCAAACAATATGCCACTATTTAACACCATCTTCCTGGCCTCATCTGGTGAGATATCCTCACTATCAGGGTCATATGCCTGTAAGGATAACAGGGCCTCATTTGTGACTATTTCTTCTCCATCAATCTTTAGTTGAGCCCTTATTTTCTCCTTCTTATGCCACCTTAGAAAATTTTTAAATTCATCAGTCTTGATGAAACTATCATCACTTAAATTTTTTTGCTGATGTATTAATCTTTCATCAATACATGACTTGAGAGGCAACTCATTATTCTCCTCTTCATCTAGTTGTTGCTTCTTTCCTTTTCTAATTAATTTTCTCAGGTTATGGTCATATAACCTATTCCTAGCAATGATAGCACTTACTTTATCCTTTTTCTTTCCTGCCTAATAGTTAAAGGTTGACCTATGTCAACTTTTTGCCTTTTGGCTGAAGGCTCCTCTACATCATCTAGCTGGGAGACCTTTGTTAGGTCAATGATATGGCCCTCTCCTCCTTGCAACTGTGGTGCCTCTACAACATCTTGTTGAGGCTGATCATATTGAGGTGGACGAGCATAGTCACCATCACTACCACTTTCACTTTCATATCCTGATTCTGAATGAGCTCCTTTTTTATCTACAACATTATCAAGTTGTTTACAAAGGACATAGAAATTATCAATCATGGCTTTGATCCTATCAAAATAGGGCAAATTAGGGTAGAAGACTCCAAAAGCTAACCCATTTCTTCTTATTTTCTTTTCAAGATTCAGCAACTCCTGAATCCTTGCTCTCCTTGTTCTAATCTCATCTTCATCAAGAAGGTTTCTTGATGCATCTTCTTCTATACACTCACAATGAACATTTGAATTAGGGATTGTGGGGGTTGAAAGCTTTCTGACTCCTTCCGTAAAACCCTCAGGATCAATATATCTATATGAGGCTGCCCCCATTCTGCAGCTCTCCAACAACTTGATGACTGTGTCAATGGCACCTTTGCCAATAGTAAAATTAAAGATCTTAAACTGCCTAGGGGTTAAGGTCCCCTTCCTGTGTGGTGCAAAATTCTCATTGTCTATTAATGACAGCTGTCAGATGAATTCCATGGCAGAAACTCTTGATGGCACATGGTAGGGAAAGATATGGGGTGGACGTATACATCCATATACCCTGATCATGGTAAAGTTCTCTTCAAGAAAGAAGTCTCCCCAGTTATGATCTCCCTCCCATTTTTCTACATAATCACAAGGCCTCAATAGTTGTAGCACCTTGATTGGGAGCCCGATCTTACTAATGCCCATGCTCTACATTATTGGATATACAATCCAGTTCTCAAATGTACAGTAGTCACAATCTTTGGATGCATAGTTCCAAATCCTAACCCAAAACTAAATGGGATTAGGCCTATCCTGGAAAATCCTCTGAGGATCCAGGTTGTTCACATCCATGATCTTAAAATTAAAATGAAAAAGGAGATGCATGAGGATGGAATAGTGGAAGAACCTAGGTTCTTTCTCCTTGGGATCCTTCATCTTCTTCTGTATTGCTACAAAACCTTCATGCATCGTGTCAGTGATGTATTGTATGTAATCATAGCTAGTGCTAGAATGCACCTCTTGTAAGTCCAACACCATCATCAAAAATCCAGCATTTATTTTCTCAGCTCCTCCATCTATCCCTAGCACTCTACACAGGGCATAGGTGATATATTTAATATAAAAATGCAGGTCCTAGAAGCAATAGGGTGTTGTCCCAGGTATAGGAGTAAGATGGTTTCTAACCTCCTTAAGCATATGTTTCACTTCTCTTCTCTGTGCACTGTTCCCAACAATTTAAAACTTGACAATCAATTGAGTACTCTGCAACTTAACCAATTTCTACTTTCAACAAATAGAAAACCTAGCACTTCTTCACTCTATAATTCTGAATGCAAGATAAGTTAAAAAACTATCCTTCAATCAACTCTTTATGGTTACTTTTTCAAGTACATGACTCATCATTTGAAAAATCATCAATTTTTTCTTCAATTCGGCACGGTGTGAAATTAATTGAAAACCTAGCCATAGTTCATGAGTGTGACAGGAAATCAAATTCATATATGTGTATCTTC
Organism: Thuja plicata; assembly: GCA_018584345.1. NCBI lineage: Eukaryota > Viridiplantae > Streptophyta > Pinopsida > Cupressales > Cupressaceae > Thuja > Thuja plicata. The sequence goes on from MU227134.1 coordinate 729,773, forward strand.
AGAAAAATGCTTATAAAATTCGAAGGAGATGACATGCCTCTATGTGATTGGCTCTCCATCAGACATCTCAGCTACCCTTTTCACATAGTAATCAATATCCTAGATTGTCATTGGACGCCAAATCATTCATTGTTTTCATGTCATCAACTGCCACCTTTTCTAAAATTTCATATTGAGCGACTACGTGACTATATATTAACTCCTTGTCACTGACCCAACTCTTTTAACCCTTAAATATTTTGGAGACCAAGTGACTGTGTTATTTTTTTTTCTGGCTAACCATGGTTCATTTCTGGCGATCACGCGACTGAAGGAATCAAAGTCGCTAGATGAAATAATTAACCCACAGTTTATTCAGACACTCTACAACAGAGCATCTTAATACACTTGTAGGTATAGTCTCTTACAACGGAGCATGTTAATAAAGTATAAACTATTTGTCTCTGAATCACTGAATAGACACTGACTTAGCATCTTAATCCAGCGACCACCCGACTGTCTTTCATTCCAAACTGCATGCAATTTGTTATGAAGTCTCACCATCTTTCACTTAACTGAAAACCTTCTTGGAGACTACGTGACAAACATTTAACATATCACTCAATTGCAAGACAATTCAGAGACTATGCGACTAGTACAATCGCTAAGTCTCATAAATATTTACTAACTGCTAGATCATTCACGTGACACTGCGACTCATCTGTGGGCCCTTTTGCTAATTGTTGATGTGTTTCTTTAATTGGAGACTTCACGAATGAAGGTCTCTTCCAAGTCTCATAAAACATAAAGAATATTTTGTGTCCTTAAGAGACATCCTGACACTAGTTAATTTCCAAGTCTTGAAACAAAAAGGAATATGCTGTTAGGATCAAGTGACTAGGCGACCAAGATAAAAGACACATGACTTAAGTTATTGAAAAAAGGTAACGCCAAAATAGAAACATGATGAACACTTTAGGGTTTTTCTCATTTTGTCTTAGAGCAGGACCTAGGGTTTTGAGGTTTTGCATTTTCATATGGATTTTGACCTAAAGACCCTAAAAATTTCAAAAGGGATATTTCAAGGACGGGAGACTTTTGACCTTAGGAAGGAAAAGGGCATGAGGATCACAAAATTTTAGGGCAATAGACCAGGAGCAGGAATACAACCAACAAAACTTTTTGACACTCCTTGGAATGTATCTCGATATAGAAAGGATTGTTAAGTATTGCTCGATTAAGAGACTTTCTGAATCAATGGTTAAACTGAAACAATAAATGATCTGTTCACATATACAACTATACTTTTCAGATTTCAGATCTATTGTAAGCTCATAATACCTTTCTGATCAATGTATCTTTTCAATACCTTTTCTCCACTTCTTTCTACTTGGTGATGTTGTGCTTCTTTGTTGTTCAGTGTCCGTAAAAATATTTAGCTATTTCCTTCGCTTGATTGATCAGGACTGTATGAAGTTGTTCTTCATTAGTTTCTCTCTAGCATCCTCTTTCTCTATTCACTCCCCTAATTCATAATGAATTAGATTTTCTCTTTATGGACATGATATCACTATTTCTTTCTTCTTGATTTTTTTGTTCTTGGCATGATCCGCAATTCTATCCAATCTTTCTTTAAAGATTTACTTAAGTTTTATCCCGTAGATTTTTCCTTGACAACTGGAATAAAACAAATTTAAATATTTTACTTATCTCTAGCTTTAAATTTTTTATGAAAACAATGTTAACAACCAGTTAACTCTATCTTTAGCTCTTGCCAACTAAGTATTTTTTCATTTCTAAACTTCAGTTCTTTTCGGTGTTTAACTCTTGTTAGCTTCAGTCAACACTTCACTTCTTCTCAGGCATCTCTGTCAGGGTTGTCTGTCCGTCGAGATTTTCTGTCTGTCGGGCATCACTATTTAGTTCTTCTCATCGGTAATGCTTTTGATTCTACTTGTCGGTAATGCTTGTCAGGTTTTTTGCTCGGGCATCACTGTGACTTTACTTTTGTGTTTCTCTTTCCGTCGGGGTGCATTTCCCATCGGTGTTTGTTTTCACTTAGTGAATGCTGATCTTTTATGCATTACTAAAAGCATAACCTTTATCTTTCTGATTCTCTAAAGTCTTTGACACTTTGTATTTAACCAATCAAATTATATCAAGTTGACATCAATGACAATACAATCCATTAACTGGTTTAATATCTTGCATTATATTTCTACATTTTGGTGATCAACTTAACATCTTCAAACATTCAATCAGTTATGGTTCATCATTTTGCACACATGATATCACACTAATTAACTTTATGGATAGCCAAATTTATTCCTACCTTTGAAAATAAAGCTTTATTTAATAGAATAATATGTCTTAACCCTAGGCCCCCATCCTTCTTTTTCCTACAAACTATGTTCCAATTGACCAATTCCATTTATTTATTTTCCTATGTACATGTCCAAAGAAAGGGTTTTTGTATCTTTTCCAGTATGTCATCCATATTTCCCATGATTTTAAATAGAGAGAGGAAGTAGAGGAGTATACCTCTCAAAAAGGCTATAAGTAATTGAAGTTTACTCACGCTACTCAATAACTTCCACTTCCATCCAACAAGATTTTTATAGAGTCTCTCCTCTATGGAGTTCTAAAAATCTTGAGAAACTTCCTTAATAGTGAGAAGAAGAACCATGTATACTCTAGGGAGAGAAAAGTCTTAAAAACCAAGCATGCACTTGATTTTCCATTTTAATCCTTTCTTGGTGTTAAAAAAATAGAGGAAAATATTCTCATTTAATATGTTGACCCGAATCCCTTACATAGTCATCTAGAGAGGTTTTCCAAACTCTAGCTTCCACCATTGAGGCCCTTCCAAAGAGAATTGTATCATCTATAAATTATTGTAAGAATGACACAGGGGTTGTGAGGGTGACCCATTTAGAGAAATGGTCAAAACACTTCGCTAGTGCGGTTTCCACCAGCGTTCAAATCCTTGTTGGGTCATTGTGCTCACACGCTTGTGCCTATGTTGGGTTGTGCTCGCAAATTTAAATGACTAGAGTGTTGTTCAACAATCTTAAATATGGCTTCCCATTACTAATAATAAAAAAAGAAGATCGACACAAGGATCGTGGTTTCCCCTTTGATCCCATGTAGTTTTTCCTTAATTAAAAGGATGAGAAAATTTCTTTCCAATCCCTCCACCAAATTAATGAAGATGTATGGAGAGAAGGGATCTTGTTGCCTCAGTCCTTTCTGCACTTTAATTTTTCCCCTCATAGTACCATTGACAAGTGTGGAGAAATGAATTGTTTCAATACAAACCTCACCAAATTGATCAACCATTGAAGCCAGATTTTCTCAACACCTTTTAAAGGAGGTACCATCTTAATTTTTCATAGGCTATGAAGATGTATAACTTTAAAACCATTCCTGGTGAACCAAACCTAGCCATGGAGTGAATAACCTCATGTGGCATAGTCACAACATCAATAATTTGGCAGTAGGAACAAAACCCTTATGGTTAGTGTTGATCATGGTAGAAATAAATGGTTAGATTTTTTTAACCAATACTTTGGTAAATAATTTGTTAATGATATTGCATAGTCTAATGGGTCTGATTCCCCCAACCTTTTAGGTTTTTGTACTTTGGGAATCAATGCAATGTAGGTGTTGTTGATTCTCTTCAAAAGTTTCATAATTCTTAAAAAAAAATTGGTGGCCAAAATATATTAGATTTGACAACCTCTCATAATTATTAGAAAAAGGATGGTGAAAATCCATCATCTCTTGGAGACTTATATGTGCCCCATAGAGAAGACAACAATTCTAACCTCCTTCTTCATCACTGGAGCCAAAAATTGAGCATTATCCTTTGTGTTAATACTGGGTTGTATGAATTGTAGAATTTTATCATCAATGGTTGTGTCCCTAATATCTTCATCCTTAATCATCTTGTCAAAATAATCACTAACCAAAATGCCTAACTGGTTATCCTCTATAATATCCTAATTTTTATGATTAGTTAGGCATTGTATTTTATTTCTTCTTGTGTGTCTTGTGGTAGACCTATGGAAAAACTATAGTTTTAGTCCCCCTCCTTGATCCACTATATCCTTGATCTATGTTTCCAATATGTATCCTCCCTTCTTAAATTATCCTTCCATCATTCTTCTAAAGTTGCTTCCTCCTTACATAGATCCTTTAACCTATCCGTTTTGGCCATTTTGTCTTGTATTTTTTTTATATTTGCATCAATATGTTGGAAAGTGATCAATTTTTTGTAAATGTGATTCACTTTTGGTTGTCATTTATGGAAACACATCTAGGTTTCAGATTGATTCCTATAAAGATAAGTTTTGTTGATTCATAAATTGACTAAGTATAGAAGTAGAGATATAGAGGTATTTTGGATATCGAAGATCGAGATCAATGAATTAGGGAAAGAAAGATTAGAGGAAGACAGTATGGGGTATGTATGACCTCCACCTAAGATCGATTTGGTTTTTTAATGTTTACGACAAGTTAGAAAAGAATTTAAGACAGACAAACTGCAACAGAATAACGATACAAAGCAGTTCGACAGTAGAGAAGATTGAGAGAGTATGACATGGAATCTAGGCAATCGAAGTTGGATTTGGGTTTTTGATAACCTACACATTGACTATGCAAGAGTGCTGACTATGCATTTGATATTTACTATATTAAATGTATTTTGTATTAAAGGCTGACTTTGTAATATTTGTAATATTCATATTGGGAGCCGACTTTGTAAAGTTGTGAGATATATATGTAATCTCTTTTTGATAAAGATATATGTTATTAATGGATAGTTGGATGAGTTGTTGAGCAAATAGTAGAGCAGAGAATGATAGAGATCATTGAAGAACTATAAAGGAACTATATAAGCACTAGTGTTGCCTATTTTGTTCATGACTGAGAACACTTTGTAAATAGAATTACTTTGTAAGAGTTGTAAGCTCAGTTGGCCCCTAACAGGGTGTTGTGAACCTTTAACAGGGTTGTAATTCCTTTAACAAGGAAATGTGCTATGTAATATTCAGCTCCTAACAGGGCTAGGTCTCCTAATAGGGGCATTATACTTTAGTACATGCTTGTGGGTACCATCTCCACTGGGGTTTTCCCTTGGCTAGGGTTTCCTCAAAAAAAAAATATGGTGTTATGAGTACTGTGTCATTTTCTTATGTTCTTTTCTTTACTGCAAGTTTATGGTTAATGTTTAAATGGTTGAAGAATTAAATTAAGTGGTATAATATTGATTCACCCCCCCTCTCAGTATCCAATCCTAAAAATTGGTATCACAGCTTCTGGCCCTTGGAGAGAAAGTCTAACAACTTGAGGGAGATCATAATGGATTTGGACAGTTTGCAAGAAAACTTTGATGCTGCACTTGAAGACCTAGACAAAGAAAAAGTAGAAAATGGAGAGTTGAGATTCAACATGTGAAGAGCTGAGAAATTTATAAAGAAACTTAAGGAACAACTTGAGCTTTCTAGAAGTCAAAGAGAAGACCTTATGGTTCAGATAAAAGAGGATTTAGATAAAGACAATTTAGATCAGCTGAGGTAACTAAAAGAAGAGAATGAGACTCTAAAACTTTAAAATGAGACTATGGCTAAAGAAATATAGATACATAAGGATGCTAAGAAGAAAGTTGAAGAAGATTTAAATCGTGCATTAGATCAAATGAAGAATGAGGCTGACAACTACAAGAAGAATGAGGTTGACAACTACAAGAACAAGTATCTAGAAAAGGAGAAATACAATCGGATTATAAAAGGAGAACTTGTTGAAGCAAAGAAACACATTGAGAAACTTCACACCAGCAGTGATTTTATTGATGAAAAGACATACAAATAGAAACCTAAAGGTGGTATGATTGGTATTGGCTTCAATGAAGCTGAATGTTCAAAGAATCAAGAAGAGAAATTGAATGAGAAGATTGATGTTGAGAAACCTTCTATTGAAGAACCTAGAGAGAAGATCAGACCCTTCAGAGGTAGATGCTTTGGTTGCAACAAATTTGGACACATGAAGAGAGACTACAGAGGTAATGCCCTTTTTAGAACCTTTTCTGGTTATTGTTTTAATTGCAACGGATATGGGCACAAGAAATCAAAATGCAGAAAACCTAATCAATCTGGATATAGAAAAGATAATGGAAGAGAATCTACAGTGAAACCTACATGCTACAAATGTAATAATATTGGACACATTGTGAAGTACTGTAAGCTGCAAGTTAATCATGAAAGAATACCTCCTATATGTTATAAATGCAATAATCCAAGACATATAGAAAATTTTTGTAGGTATAATGGATCAGAGAAAAGAAGAGTTCCACCTCCTATGAATTCACAAAAGAATGGAAATGATATTTGTAAGAGTGTTACAGATTTGAAGAGTGATTTTGAAATTTTTTTTAAGAAAGTAGAAGATAACAATAGTGGTAAGATATGGAAGATCAAAGAAACAAGTGAGACATCAGTTCAGGGAGAATCAGTAGATGCTACTGGATCTTCGCCTGATGGTAGTAAAATAGAATCGACCTAATTGGCCGATCATGGCCTTAGGGGGACCACTGGATACAGACATTAGAATATATTATGCCCCAAAATTTTTGGATTGAGATCAAGTGAGCTTACGTATGAACTTGGATTACATCATGGAACATACATCTAAGAGCACAACATCAGCTGACGCATATATTTTGTTTGCGAGTCTAACAGCTGACTGGACAGTATTAAGTAAAAGTCAAGTTTATGACTTAAACTTGTATAAAGCACCATTTGATGACCTATCTCTTTACCATTTGATGAAGAGCGAGCTAAGTAGATCAAAGAGTAGAGATATTCAATCTATTCTACATTTGTCATGCGTGATCGATTGAAGCATAAACACAAAATTTAGCAGAAGAAAGGTATTTACATCATCTAGCTATGGACGCACCTATTATTTTTGATGTTGTAGATAGACCTAGGTACAAATTTAAGAAACATCCATTTAAGTCCTATGAAGAGGATATAGAAGGAGCATTTTCTCAAGCCCCATATGGCGTATTACACGTAGAAGATATTAGGACTTACATAAATTGTAAGTATGATATACTGGGAATTGATGAGATATCAATTGAGATGGAGTTTATGACTGATAATGGAATCATGAAAGAAGAATACAAACACATTGATCAACTGAGCATAATGAAAATTATAGACTTATGAAAATTCGATGAAGATGAATGGTTTAAGATACTATTGAGCAGGGTTCATGATCATTTTATTTGGATAGGTGATCAGCCTGCGAAGATTTGTAGTGACCTGATTCATGAAATCACTGGACTAGATAACACCGGAGTCATTCCTATTACAGAAAAACATGTAAAGAAATAAGTTGAAACCCTAACTCATTCTAAATGGGACAGGCGGGAAATGACTATGAATGACATCTTTCAGCAAGATGTGAGACTTATTGCTATGATACTTGGATACAAATTCTACTACAGCAGTAGACCTAACTCAGTATCTGCGGGAGTAATCATGATGGCATGGAGAATGGTGAAGGAGAATGTGAAATATAACCTATGCAAAGTTCTAGCACAACAATTTCTTGAAAATGTGAAGCTAGTGAAGAAAGATAGAACTAAGATCTTCAGATTTGGTTCATTGTTGATGCATATGTTTATACACATTGAGCACAAATTTCCTGGCTTACATCCTAGTGGTTGGAAATCTGGGATACCTACTGGTATTCTAATCTCACAGAGCTACAAGAGACAAAATAGTACATGGGTTGATGGAGAATTGTTTCCTATGATCAAAATCCTTTAGAGACAAATGAAAACTAGATACAGGATACATGAGGATATTGTTGAAAATTACAAGGATATAATCTATTTCATGGTTGAAATGATTGTGTATGTTTTGAAGCAATCACACTGAGAAATAAATGGTGTTATCCCATGGGTTATGAAGTAAGTTTTGTGGTACTTACCATACAAGTAGAACATGTTCTTGCATCAGAAGTTGATCCTTCAGAAGAAAGATGGGGAACATATCAGGATAAGTCATAAAAGGTGAGAGAGGAACATACTAGAGGTCTAAGGAAAAGAAAAATTGAAAACCTTGTGCATGAATGTGGTGTAAAATATGGGTTGACAGAAGAAGAACTGAAAGAAGTGAAAAAGAAGATGACAGATAGATCTTTTGGACTAGAAAGTGGAAGTACTATAGCCCCTCCCACTCCTGAGGTAGTTATGGTAGATAGTCCACCTCCTCCATCACAACAAACATCACAAACAGAGAACATCACTCCTAGAGTAACTAGATCAAGCATGCAGACATCGCCTAAAGAGCGGAGCACAATGAGAGAAGAGAAAAAAATTGAGAAGCACATATGGAATCCTAACATGAAAATAATAGAGAAGAGAGCAATAGAACAAGGTAAACTGGTAACAATTGACAGATACTATGAAAGGTATGGAGATTCAGATAAGCTTAATATTGAAGACATTGTGATTGATCATCTACTTACTTTCAAAAAGACTCTATTAGAAATTGAAGGAAGTATACCTAAGGACTTGTATGGGAGATTGGAAACAAGAAAACACTTAGCACAGATTGAGGATGAAAAAATCAAGAATCAGGAAATTGATAACATGATGCTTGTAATATCATTAAAAGAAAGGGAAAGAATATTCAAGGAATTGAAACCTTTACTAAGGACCAAGGTAAGATTGTTGAAAATCATGGCGAGGAAATTTGATGAAGTCACTGAGGAAACTGAGAAGGCACTAGAGAAGATATTAATGAATACTACTTCTAAAAATCCCCCACCTCCTAAGACCACTTCGCCTACACAATTAGGAATGAGAGAAAGCTCTAAAGAAAATGAGAATAATGATGAGACAAGCGAAGTAGATCCACCACCAGACTTCTATGTTTCTGGTGTGCCACTGACTCTTGACACATCTCAAGATGAAAAGGATCCATTTGCAGGGAATGTGGACACCTCTATAGAAGATGAAGCAGAATAGAAAGAGGAAGTAGAGCAGAAGAAGGAAGAAGAACAGAAGATAGAACAGAAAGAGGATGAACAGAAAAAGGTAAACACTTCATCTATCTCCTTGTTTGCAAGAAGTGATGTAAATGTTGATAGCATGGATGAAGTTGAATTGGTCAAATTGGAATTTACTACATTAAACAAAGCTAAGGAAAGATCAGAACATAAAGGAGACAAAAAGGCTAAAGTAATTACAAGAGAAATTGATATTGTGAACAAATTGAGCACCTATTGTTTTCTAGCACAAAGATGACATTGAAAATATGAAAATAACACTTGATGAATTTGATGGGTATTATGATAATTTGATAAATATTGCAGAGGAGAAGGAAGAGAACAAATATTCAGAGAAGAAGATTTTAGGAGTTTGCAAGTCAATCAAATGGGACTTAGGCATTGTGCAAACTTGTTTGACAAATGCAAAGAGCTGCATTGGGCGTGGGAGACAATTGTTTAGTTATTGCAAGGATCCTATCAGGCATGTTCAGAACATGGAAGATATTATTGCCAAGGAAAGGGAAACTCTGAACAGTATGATGGACAATTGTGAAGCATCTTCACAATCTATAACAGAGTTAGACAAGGAAGTCACAAATTTTGGCAAAACTCAATGTTTTGGATAGTGAGAAAGGGAGAGTGCTGACAAGATTTAATTTTCTGAAGAGTTTAATTACTCCTAAGCTATCCATACTTGAGGTTCATTTATCAGACTTGGAGAAAGTGACAGATTCATTGACTAAATCTATGCCCACAGAATTGAAAGAAGCTGAGACTGCATCATTTTCATTGAATGGCATCATTCATATCAGTCAGATATTGTTCAAATCATGGAGCACAAAAGTGAAGATCTTGGAAGATTCCTTTCAAGACATTCTGAAACTTGTGAGAAAGCACTAAATCCTATTGTTTAGTATGCACCTTTGTCATTGTTTTCAAAGGGGGAGAAGAGAGAAGAATAAAAATAATTAATAAAAAAAAATATAAAAGAGAGAAGAAATATAATAGAGGAGAAGAGAAAATGGGAGAAGAGACAAGAAGAGGAAGGAGAGAACATAGAAGAGACAGTTTTTGTTGGAACACATTCATTTTTTTTAAGTGTTTCCATCAATGCCAATGGGAGAGATTGTTCACAAGTGATCAATTTTGTGTAAATGTGATCCACTTTTTGGTTGTCATTTATGGCAACACATCTAGGTTTCAGATTGATTCCTATAAAGATAAGTTTTTCTATTTCAGAAATTGACTAAGTATGGAAGTAGAGATACATAAGTATTTTGGATATCAAAGATTAAGATTGATGAATTAGGGAAAGAGAGCTTAGAGGAAGATAGAATGGGGTATGTATGATCTCCACCTAAGATCAATTTGGTTTTGGTAATGTTTACGACAAGTTAGAAAATAATTGAAGACAGACAGACTGCAGCATAACAACAATGCAACGCAGTTGGGCAGTAGCGAAGATTGAGAGAGTATGACATGGACTCTAGGCAATCGTAGTTGGATTTTGGTTGTTGATAACCTACACATTGACTATGCAAGAGCGTTGACTATGAATTTGATATTTACTATATTAAATGTATTTTTTATTGAACGTCGACTTTGTAATATTTGTAATTTTTCATATTGGGAGCTGACTTTGTAAAGTTGTGAGATATATGTAAGATCTTTTTGATAAAGATATATGTTGTTGAAGAACAATTGGATGATTTTTTGAGAGAATAGTAGGGTAGAGAATGACAAAGATCATTGAAGAACTATAAAGGAACTATCTAAGAACTAGTGTTGCTTGTTTTTTTCATGACTGAGAACACTTTATAAACAGAATTACTTTGTAAGAGTTGTAAGCTTAGTTGGCCCCTAACAAGGTGTTGAGAACCTTTAACAGGGTTGTAATTCCTTTAACAAGGAAATGTGCTATGTAATATTCAGCTCCTAACAAGGCTAGGTCTCCTAATAGGGGCATTATACTTTAGTACATGCTTGTGGGTACCATCCCCACCAGGGTTTTCCCTTGGCTAGGGTTTCCTCGAAAATAAAATATGGTGTTATTAGTACTGTGTCATTTTCTCATGTTCTTTTCTTTACTGCAAGTTTATGGTTAATGTTTAAATGGTTGAAGAATTTAATTAAGTGCTATAATAATAATTCACCCCCCCTCTCAGTATTATCCAATCCTAACACAATCTCCTTTATTTGGATAAAGAAGTCCCAAAAGGTTGACTTCATCTAGCCTCTTACTAAATTCCTAATGGTGTCTATTCTTTTTGTCACATGAAATATAACAAAGCCTTCAACCAAAGTGTTCCACTAGTTTTTAATGCATTTTTAAAAATATTGGTGTGTAGACCACATAATCTCATACTTGAAAGGAATAGGAACCTAAACATTTATGTCATTCCATCTCAACATGATTTGGTTATGATAAAAAACCATTATTGGTAGAGAAGTATGGCAGTATACCCTACATCCCAATGCACCAAATCCAAGAATCTATCAAATATTACTTGGATCAAACAACTGCCTTTCCTATTATTAGACCAGGTGAATCATTGTCCCAATAGATCAATGTCAAGGAGACCAATATCATTGATGAAGGTAGCAAAGTCATTCATGCTATCTAAGTAGAATGTTACTCCCCCAGTTTCTTAGAGGGGAAGAGGGGGTGTGTTAAATTCACAAGCTACCATCCAAAGTAATTCTTAATCTATCCTGATCAAATATATAATCTATGTCCATATAGTACCCCTTCCAACATTGGTATTAGGTGCATAAACATTTAGCATGTTCCACCTACAATATCTAGTGTCAAAAGAAACAGCTAGATGTTTAAGAGATAAGAGATTAATTTTCCTCTAACTTTTATGAGGTGCCACATAGTAACGGTTCCTTCTGAGGCCCCAACATCACTAGTAGCAAAGAAAGAGCCCAGAAAAATAAGGTTAGCCATTCCACTAAAGGTTTGTTCATTCATCTTCACTTCTTGAAGTATAATGATATCTATTTTGTTTTCTTGAATATAACAACTCAGAGCATCCTATTTTTTAGAGTTTTTCAGGACCCTCATGTTCCGTGAGAGGATTCTCATTTTTATTTATTTTTATCTTTGGTATCTAACCCAAGGGTCTTCCCCAGACCATTAGCAAATCCTCTTGCAACTTTTTTATGTTTTGAAAATCTAAGAGTGTGGTAACTACCATTACCTATAGTAACCACAACTTCTTTCATACTCCCCATCTATTAGAGTAAAAAGGTATTTTTACTTATTAATTAAATTATTACTGATTTAATTATTAAGTCACTTGTTATCTCTAGTTCACTTAAGCTAAACTTTAGGCATATAATAATTAATTTTATTATTAATTATTATCATGCAACCTAGGTTTCTCCACCTTCTGGTGTTTGATCTCCTTTATAAGGATTGATCTCTTTGTAATTGTTAATTCTTTTATAATTCAGTCTCTTCTCTCTCTGAATGAATATTTAATCTTTCATATCATTATGAGTTGTGTCTCCATTCTTTGCTTTTGTGACAGGTATTTTGCATGTAGGAGATTCTTGGGAGCTAGAGGGTTGATAGTTTTTCATCAACTCCAATATGGTATCAGAGCTCCAAATCTTCATGCCCTTGTTCTCTTCATGAAAAATTTGCCTTGTTATTCATATCTGTGTTTTCATGAGGTTTTGTGGTTCAGATTTTTTATGGATCTGGGGGGGTTATTTTTGGAGCACTCTAGGCACAAACTGACCTCACAGTTGCGTTTGGAAGGCCCCAAAAGCCCTATTTTCATATAAGCCTCATCCATTTTTTGACAGTTGAAATCTGGGCCCTCTTTTTTGCATTAACAACCCTGACAAGTTTTTTGAGGCAAAAAATGCCTCAGTTTTTACTCCCTCATATTTGTGCCACCGTGCAAAAAAATAAAAGTAAAAAATAACTTGCACAACAGTTTTTTTTTAAAACTTTGAGTTATATTTTTTTTATAACGTTAAAAAAAAAAATTTAGTTCTTCTTGGAAAGGACACCTGCATGTGTAGGTACACCTGCATGTGTAGGTACACCTGCATGTGCAGGCACTGATGTTAGTGGTCGCAAGTCTGAGATATGGGTTAAATTTGACGGCCACCAACCCGTCAAATAGCTTGCCCTTTTTTTCATAATGAGCAACCTTTTTTTTTGCAATATCTTGAGCATATGGTATCAATTTTTGACCTATCATATATCATCGGAAAGCTCTTTCTGAGCTCTATCCAAATCTGGAGGTTATATTTTATGAAGGGGGGTGTTAGATTAATAAGTTAACTCACTTATTAATTAAATCATTCTGATTTAATTATTAAAGTCACTTATTATCTCTAGTTCACTTAAGCTAAACTTTAGGCATATAATAATTAATTTTTAATTTAATATTATCATGCAACCTAGGTTTCTCCCCTTTTTAGATTTTTTATCACCTTTTATAAGGTTTTATCTCTTTGTATTTGTTAATTAATTTTGATTGATCATGAATCATCTTGTATTCTGTATTTTATTTATTAAATCAATTAAGGATGTTTCATCTTTCATAGATATGTTGTTTTTGGCCTCCATAGCTTTTGCTTCTCTCTTTCAGTGACAAGTGTTTGCATGCAGGTGATTCTTGGGAGCTGTAGGATTGATAGTTTTTCATCAACTCCAATATCATCTTCATTTTTTGGTTTGTGGATAAAGTGCAAACATGTGTCGTACTTTAGGCCAACTTATCACCACAAGTGGATTTAAGTATTTTCAACTCAAAATTGATTTGGTTGAATCTAGCTTAGTTAGATATGTATCTCAACTTTTCCAATTTAATAAAGTCATGTATATTTTAAACCACTTTGGGTCCAATTACCAAAAAATAAAATTATTTGAAAAAATGATGTTTCAACTAGTACTCTTATTAATGATATTTTTTTAAATATAAAAATACCCTTTTGTGTATCTATAAATGAGTTTTTAACACAAAAGCATATTTTAATAGTTTAATTAATTTATATTTTATTTTTATTTAAAGGAGGTTATCAACAAAAAAAAAGTCAATTGTCTTTTCATGGAAAAGTACCAAAATTTATTATAAAATTTTGAAAAAAATATGATGTAGTAAACGAAAGAATCAATGTCAAGATGATATAGTTACTTTTTATTTTGGATGATTAGTTGAGACAAAAGGTGATGCCAAACAGAAAGAGTTATATTTTAGTACACACAAATTTTTAATTTTATTTCAAAATATACATTTATAAAAATAGTAAAAAAAGTATCTATGCGCTAAAGTTTCAAGTTATCAATACACATAAATAAAATTGAATTAAAAAGGAAAAAAAAAACTATACAAAGAGTGATGCATGATGTAACTTTAATTTCAACATTTTATCAATGTTTAAATTTTAGCGTTTATTTTATAATAAAATAAATATTCAAATATTTTTTTAATTTTTGAAAAATTACAAACATAAAGAAAACATTTAAAAATAAACATTATATTAGTTTGTTTCATTTCAAAATTTTAAGCATATACGCCACATTTTATTGACTCCACTTAAAAAATTTAATCGATGTTGACATTTTCATTATAAAAAACATCAATCAAAAGATGGAAGAAGGAAAAAATATACCTAATAATAGAACTATCAAAATAGGTTATGCTAGTATTGTGCTATGATACAATCATCCAACTATCAAAAGTAGAAAATTATGTCTATGATGGAACCACTAATGTAAGAAATAGAACCACTAAACCAAGACTGAATACAATAAAATGATTGGTAGATAAGTGATTTAAGTGTGTTTAGGATGAAATGTTGGTAGCATTTCTCCCTACAAAATTAATTTTTGAAAAAATTGTAGATTTGGTAAAAATTAATGAAAATGTATATAAAAAATGAAGAGTGAAATCATTGAGATACAAACAATATATGTTAATTCACAAGTAGATATATTGATCCATGATGATGCTACAAGAAGTTAGAAAAAATAATAAAAGCATAAGTTAGACCTACAAAACATTAAAAATGAATTCAAATGTGTAGCATGGTGAACTATACAATCTATTCCTTGCCATAAAATTAAATGTCACATGATGGAAAAAGTTCTACAAATGCCTTTGCAAAAAGATAGACAAAAACATCAAGTTAAATGAAAAAACAATGTTGAACTATGAATGAATTTACCAAGCTATAACTATGAATGTAAAACACTCAAAACATGTCAATTTGATTAGTGAAAAGGGACATGTGTCCCACCATATGTGTCACAAATGTGTAGATGAACATAGAGCATTCAAATGAACTAACTAAATTAACTCTTTACCTATGATTAGATGCAATACATATATTAAGTAAAGGATTAACAAACATAAATGAAAGCAAACTAAGTTCTCACCAAACTAACTCTCATTGTACCATGGAATGGTGGTTGTGCTCATAGATGGTTGGTTGTGAATGCTTTTTTCACTAGCATAAGGTTTCATAAGAGGTGATATGTTAAATGGCTAGGTATGATCTCAAATTTATAGATTTTTGGAATCAATGACTCGTATTTGTTGAGAGCCATGGGGAGAGGAGAGTAGGACGAGTGTCCTTATGAAATCAAGGTTGAAGATTCTCATTTGGACGATTGATTGACAAGGTGGAAGGCGTTCTTTGGAGTATCCTTGAGGGATGGTAAGTCCTTCAAACCATGTCACATATACAAAGGCTCATGCCTTATGTACAAAGGAACATACATATGTTCACGATTTCAGGGTATTTTAATCAAGATTAGGTTATGCAAGTAGTGGATTAAGGGGATAAATGAAAATACTTCACTTAATGAAAAGTGTAAGAAAATGGGAAAATAAATAAATAAATATGATATTTATTTAGAATTTTGGATAAGGAAGGGGAACTTGGTAAATACATAATTGGATTCATTTACCTAAGGTGGATTATAGAATAATATTGATTGAATGACTTAGGCCTAACATAGGTACGAGTGAATAGTGATGAATAGGTTTTTATTAATTAACATTAAAATCTTATTAAATTAATAAATGGATGAAAATTGAACAGTATAATTAGGGTTATATTCAATCAATTATAAAAATAAAAGCTTGGTGGTGATAGGACATCAATTTTAAGTGTCTACTCTCCACCATGCCATTGTTCTTTATCTTACCTCTCTTGTTCTAGGAACATGTTTCCTTTTGATCCACTTCAAAGTAGTGAGACTAAGCACATACCTCATATATAGTTGAGGCTTCTTCATTAGAACTAATCTTTGTAAGTAATAAAAGAATCACTAGTGTAATTTATCATCTCTTCATAATCCTTGATTGAATTGTTCATTTCTTAAATGCGACTTTATAATTACATATTCTATCATTATTCTTGTTACAAGTGATAACACTACTTGTATAAAAAATAAAATGAAAATGAATAACTTATTGAAACGTTATTTAAAATTAAATCATGTCAAAAGATTTTTACCACAATAAAATAATTATATAAACACACAAATAATACAATGACATTTTACAAAAAAAATTCTCACTTTTCATTTTTAAATATATAATTAATTCTAATATACATAAAAAAAAAAATCTTATACTCCTAGTAACAATTTTTTAACTTTGAAAATATGTTTTTAATATTAACTCCTAATAATTTATACAATCAAATCAAACAATTGTATCCCTTGAATGGAGGCTTGATTTTCATGAGATGCACCACTTGAGTACAAAATGTCCATCTGATTCATGGTGTCTGTTTGTGCCAAAATTCAACTCTTTTGGCCAGAAGAAAAATTAGACACCTTATCTAGGAGAAACCAATTAAAATATAATTGAATGAGAATCTTATCATCAAATGAGTTGTCAATTGAAAATTGTCCGCCATAATATTCTAGATCAACTTAACCATTATACCATTGTTCATGCCAATTTCACACTACATTTTCCAAGATTGTATTTGAAATCAAGAGATGACTATGATATTCTTTAATAATATATAAAACATTTGCATGTGCGCCTGACATACTTTTGGCGGCCCCCTCTTTTTATATTTGGACGTTTTGTCCTTTGTTCAATTGTAATATTGTCTTAACGCGTAAATTTGTTTGATACACAAAAAGCAACGTTTATCGAACACATTGCTACTCATCAAATTTGACCTAATATTTCATACGAAGAATTTGAAGGACTTTGGCAGGTCAATATCACATTAAAGTAAAAGATCTTAAATCTTTTAAATAAGATGGCAAGGAAATCAAATTCTTGGAATCCAATTTAGACAAGCAAATGATTCATCAAAGTAAAAGATCTTAAATCTTTTAAATAAGATGGCAAAGAAATCAAATTCTTGGAATCAAATTTAAACAAGCAAATGATTCATCAAAGTAAAAGATCTTAAATTTTTTAAATAAGATGGCAAGGAAATCAAATTCTTGGAATCCAATTTAGACAAGTAAATGATTCATCAAAATTTTATTGGGTATCAAGTTTTGTCCACTCGAACTTCATGATATTTTAAAAAGGATGAGATTGAAATTATTTTCAAGATAAATTTTGGTGGGTGGATATCTTAAAAAAAAATTGTTCTTTAGATTTTTTTATTATTATTATTTGTACAACATTTATTTATGTTTATTTATTTTTATGTTTATTAATGTGTTTCTAGAGTCTGTTACCTCCGGGTCAGCACTCGGATTTGCTGCTGCTTATTTCAAAAGCATTTATTTATGTTTCAAAAAGTTAATAGGTTACAAATATGGACAAGATTATTATGATGTCTCTCAACAAAAAAATATTATAAGTACTTTTATGACTAGAGAAGCTTGATATAATTATAGATTTATGAAAGATTTATATAAATAATGTATAAATGTAGAGGAAAGAGGTATTTTCTTAGATTTAGTATAGAGTAGTTCAATAAAATAAATATACATAAACATAATTAATTTGGATTTTCAATGGCTAAACTTTGCAACTCTAATTCATGGTCATTGCTAATGGCGGGGGTTGTGACCCCCAGACAAGGGGACTACCTAATATGGGCGGGTCTCTAACGTTAATGGACATTGATGATGATGTCCATAAAGTGGTTGAGTCAAGCCCAAAGAGCCAAAATTTAGGTTCTTGCTTGGGCTTGAATATTGGTTAGAGGAAAGCCTTAACATGACAAGATCATAAACCCACGATTGAGGGGTCAACACCGAACTACTTGCAAGAAGAGGATGAAGTTGAACTAAAGCTCAAGGATGTACTATTTGATTGATTCGTCGACTCTTGGAAGGGATATTTTGTGGGGAGGTTCTTTTCCTTCGGACCTTCCATTGAGATGGTCCAGAAATGGATCACTTTATGGTGGAAGGTCAAGGGAAGTGTAACAGTAAGTGATATGCCTAGTGGTCTCTTCTTATTCTAGTTCAATACATATGAAGATTTGAAAGAGATCTTGATGGGCTCCTGGGCTTACGAGAAACACTATCTCTCTCTATAAATGGAAACCAGGGTTTGACCCAGAGGCAGATTTGAATATAACTGCATCAATATGGGTCTACATACCCGGCCTACCTTTGGAGCTATGGGATGAACAAGTCTTCAAATGGATTGGAGATACCTTTGCTTAGTATGTGACTACAGACGTTGTCTCTAAGACCAAGTCTAGGTTAGTCCTCGTTGCTTCTGTGTTAAGGTAGACATTAACAAGATTCTTCCAAATTTTATTATATTATTGTCAAAGTTAGGAAAAGTAACATAGACTTTAGTCTATGAGAATTTGACAACCTATTATCAAAGGTGTGCTAAACTAGGACATGTGTTCCTAGAATGTATGGCCCTTTGCATTAAAAAACTCCACTTGACCCTCCCTAGTCTGCAACGGTCTGTCAAGGAGAAGAAGCCCAGGAAGTCTTGGAGAGAAGCCAACAATGACCTCTAGCCAATAGTAGAGGAAATACCATCCAAAGGGGATACTGATCCAACCAAGTTCTTTGAGATGGTGGAGAACAATTCTAGCTCAGTTTCTTGTACAACTGGACTAAAAATAGAGAGGATAGTGATTCATTACTAGAGGGGTAGGTTATTTTTCTATTAAAGATCATAAACAAGGAGGACTCAGATCAAACTAAATCCCGAGTTAAGGAGAGAGTTGAATAAGAGCCAGGAGAGGGGAAAAGTGCCAACCATACAATGGATGGACTTACCCAAAATGGGACAATTTTCCCAGGTGTAAGGAGCAATGGGTCTTAGCTGCCACTCAAGGAACCTAAGGGGTCATGCTCACAAATACTAATTTACTGCAAATGGAAGATGGAAAATGGACAAGACAAAAAAGGAAGATGATGAGTATGAAAGAAGATGCGGCTACTCTAGATAATGGAAGTTGTTGCCCTGTTAGAATTTTAAAACATAAAGGAATTGCAAGGGGATTTTCCAACAGCTTGGGGAAGACCCTTGAGGTAGATACCAAAGATAAGAAATAAGGATCCTCTCATGGAACATGAGGGGCTTGAACAACTCACAAAAATAGAATGATTTGAGATGTTGTATTCAAGAAAAGAAAATAGATATCCTTCTTCTTCAAGAAGTGAAGATGAATGAACAAACCTTTAGTAGCATGGCTATCTTTATTTAGCCAGGTCTTCTTTTTCTATCAATGATGTTTTTGATTATGGAAAACAGGTTTTGATGGGTGCCTGAAACCCTACAGTAGCTATAAAAGAGACCTAAAGCAAATAAGTATTACAAACCAAACATCAGAAAACTTTCAAAACATGCATAACAGTCACAACGAAAAAAAGCCAGGATCAACTATCCAAAAGGCCAGGAACAAAAGCCAGGTCCAATCTTTAGGCTATATCTCTAAGAATCTCCGCTGCCCTGATCTCCAGCTCTGTCATTCTTCTAGCAGCTTCTCTGATTTCTACCAACTCCTTGTCAACTCCCTTGTCTGTCTTATTCTTTGCATTTTCCTCTTCATTGAGTTGGTTCCTCTCTCCTTGCTCATGCCTTTCCTCCGTATTACCTTTTTGCTCTTGGAACTTATCAATTATGATCTTAATGTTGTCATTAGAAGCTTTTAGAATATTATAACTCTGATCTGCAATTTTAACCATTGTAGCTTCTTTTTTTCAATTCGATCATTCTGTTGTCCAGCTCTCTGTCCTCCGCTATGTTTTTATTGTTGTTGCTAATGTTTTCCTTCTCCATTGTGTCCATCCTTTTTTTCATGTCATCAAGTTCATAATAGGTCCATTTGGTTGTTCTGTAGCTGTCTATTGCGTTGTTCTTTGCATTATTCAGCACATCCATCTACAGTATTTCCCTTGCACTGTCACTGAATATCACCATAGCAGGGTCAATGAGTTCCTCCATCTGTATTCTTCCCTCTTTATTTTCCTTTACCAGGGTTTTTATCAATTCTCTCTTAATACCCATTTTGGTCGAGACCGAGTCGAAGTTTCTCCAAACCACTTTCTTATTTTTACCTTTAATACTACAGGTATACTGTTCTTCACCATACTCAGCAAAGCTGTGGCTGATATTCTCCTCTTCATTGTCCATTCCCTGACACTCCTCTTTGTCATCTTTCTCTTCTTGTGCCTCATTCTGTTTAGCCTGCTTTTCCTCCTTTTTTTCCACTTTGACTCTTTTGGATCTCGTTGTCCTCTTACCCGAGTTATCCTCTTCATTCTGAGTCAAAAACTTGATAGTGATCTTTCTTTTTATTTTCTTTTTCCCTTTCTTCTTCAAATTTGATTCCTCTTCTGCACTCTCTTGCCCTGTTTCCATGCCTTCCTCTTCCTCATTGTATTCCTTGTCCGAAGAGACCTCAGTATGCTATTTTAAAATTTCTTTTTTAGCTCTGTGTTTTAAAGTCTTCTTTTGACTAGAATGTTCCTCCTCTATATTAGAGTGCATGTCTCTGCTATCCTCTGTATCAGAGGGAATGTATTCCTCCTCTGAACCCCCCTCAGAAACTCCTTCCATCTTGTCTTGAATCTCCTTACCCCGAGTACGGGATTTGAAATACTCATAGATCAAAATAAGTAAGCCCTCATGGAAGGCCGGATTATTTGAGTGTTTCTCCTTATGATCATTTATGTTTTCATTTATAGAAGAATAAAGGTAGAAAGGGAGGGAAACCTTAGCCCCATACTTGAAATGGTTGAGGAGAACAAAATGGTGGGTGCTGATACGGTCGAATCTAGTGTCCAGAGTGAGATATTTGATTATCGCCCACAACACAAAATTCCACAGTGGTTTGATGGAGCTCGGGTGATAAAAAGTGCCTTTCTTGACTAGAGCCCATTTTTTGGCTTTGTTTTTGACAAACTCTGTCAGAGCTTTGCTAGAGATTTTCCTATCCCTATAGAATTTCTTTCCTATAATAGGAATGCTTGTTACCGCTTAAACAATTTCCTCAGTCACCATGAAAGTAACCCCATCAATTTTCACCTTGGCCTCCTTCCAGCTATTAACTATCATCTTTGTAACTGATGGCTTCCACCCATGAAGGGGTTTGATATAAGTGGTTACTTCCCCTTCTCTCAGAATTTCCCACACCTTTGATCTTCGACGCCATTTCTCAGTTTCTCTCTCCGGCTCTCTCCTGTGTCTCTCTCCAACCATGTCTGCAACTGTTATGTTTCCTCTGTTTCTTGTGAAATCTGTTTGTAGTTTGATGTATGTTTGGGGTTTCGAGAGCCTTCCTTTAGCCACATAAATGCAATAATTTCTTAAATTCTACAAGTGTGCCAATGGGGCTTTAACCTGTCTTTCCCATCACAGCTTTTGTACTTGCACATCCTGCGGGGATTCTTTTTGCCTCTGTCTTTACTCTCCATTATTATCCTTTTTTCTTATATCATAATTAGTCGTTAATATTTCTGAGTCTTCGCGGAACCCGATCACTTTCCATAATGTTGGCGATCTCTGGTGGTAAATGTTTCCCATCCTTCCAAAGTTTAACTTCTTCATACGTGACACCCAAGTTAGCCAGCCTGTCTGCCACCTGGTTTGCTTCACGGTATTCATGTGCAACGTGAATCTTATCAAAGGAATTCAAAATTTGAATGCAATCCTTTATTATATTCTCTATCATCCAGGAAGCTCCAATCTTTTCATTAAGACAGTCTATTATATTTTTTGAGTCCCCTTCCACCCATAATTTCTTTATGCCCATTTCCTTGGCAAGCTTGAGAGTGTGATGTGCTGCACTAGCCTTGGCATAGTGGTTGGTCTGTGATCCCAGGGGTGCTGAAATAGCTACAATTCCTTTTCCATGCAAGTTTCTAATGATTCCTCCCACCCCTACCTTCCCAGGGTTCCCCTTTGCTGCCCCGTCAAAATTAGCTTTGAACCATCCTTCCGGTGGTAAAGACCATCTATAGCCAAGCCTTTTGTTGATGTTGTTTAGTCCATTTAAGTGAGTAGAAGTGTTGCTACCTTTGCAAATGATATAGTTTTCCTTAAGTGCATTAGCAATTTTCTGGGCTACATCCTTTACCGGGGTAATCTGTTCCCTAAAGATCTTGTTGTTTCGTTCCTTCCATAGCTCCCAGCAGATGTGTGGCATAGCCCAACCCCAGAGATGATGGACACTCCCCCCCAGTTGCCATTGCTCAAAAAGATCAAGGGTGGTATTAGGAAAACACCAGGATGTCTCAAAAAAACCTAGGAAATGATGCCATATCTTCCTGGCAAAATCACAATGGAGAAAAAGGTGGTCGATGTTTTCACTTTGAGTTTTGCAAAGGATACATCTATTAGGAATGTAGTGTCCCCTTTTAATAAGATTGTCCACTGTCAAGATTCAATTTTGAAGCAAAGTCCAAAAGAATATGTTAACTTTAGGGATGATACCAGGGAACCAGGCCTTCGCCCAAGCAGGTATGGTAGTAGCCCCCTGCATCGAAGCATATCCGGATGCCACAGTATAGTTTCCATCCTTGGTCTCCCCCCAAACCAAGACATCCTCATTAAGAGAAAGGGGAGTGTGTGCCAGATAAACCATAAGGGATTTAAGATCCTGGGACACCTCAGTGAGATTGACCCATTTATTGTTAATTCTATAGTCAATGACTCTGCTACCAAACCTTTCCATGCAATGTTCAGCCCATTTGTTGTAAGGCTCCAAATTCCATAGAGGTCCCTGTCTAAGCCAGTCATCATGCCAGAAATTTACCTTCTTGCCATTACCCACTTTCCATCTCAATTTTGCAGTCACTATTCCTTTGGTCCTCAGAATGCCTTTCCAAATGTGGGAACCCTTCGGGTCAGAGTCTTTACTAATGAATTGTTTGAAGGTTAATTTGGCTGCATATTTTTCTTTCATGATGTCCCTCCATTCCCCTGTTGAATTGAAGATTCTCCAAATCTGTTTGGCTTGCAAAGCTCTGTTGAACTGCTTCAGTTGTTTGATCCCTAGGCCTCCATGTTTTTTTGGTTTGCATACCTTATCCCAGGCCACCAGTGGGTATTTCTTGTTTCCATCTTTGTCTTCCCATAGGAACTTTCTCTAGATGGCTTCCAAAGTGTCATCCACCTTTGCAGGGATAGTGAATAGGCTAAGAGCATAGGTAGGGAGGTTCTGGAGTGTGGATTGACTTAGAGTAATTTTCCCAGCCTGACTCAGGGTGATGCCCTTCCAGCCTACCAATTTCTTGTTGAATCTATCTATAAGGCCTCCCCAAAAAGCCTCTGGGGGTTTTCTTCCAAGCGGAAGGCCTAGATAGGAAGCAGGAAAGGAGCTAATGCCGCAGCCCAGGATACCAAGCTCTTGTTCCTATGGAGTGTTAATGAAGAAAACTGAGCTCTTGTTCCAGTTAATAAGCTTCCCTGAAGTGCTGAAGTAGGAATTGAGAATTTTCTTTATATTTCTAGCCTCCTTCACCGAAGACTCACCCCCAAAATAGTGTCATCAACAAATTGCTAATGAGTAAAGGTGAACGGACCTGAAGAGGGTCTTAGCCCCCTAATAAGCCCCTTGATTCTATGTTCCTAAATAAACCTTCCTAAGCAATCAGCTAAGATGATAAAAAGGATAGGGGAGAGGGGGTCCCCTTGCCAGAGTCCTTGAGAGGATTTGAAGAATTCAGAGGGAGATCCATTCACCAAAACTATGAAAGACAGGGTAGTAATCAGCTGGGAAATGATCTTTAAGACCTTGCCATTGAAACCAAAGGCCCCCATAATATTTCTCAGGAAGGTCCAGTCAACCCTATCATAAGCCTTGGAGAGATCCAGTTTGAGTAGGAAGCCTTCCCTCTTGCCTTCTTCCAAAGAGTGAATCACCTCATGCACCACCATTATTGAGTTCATAATTTTCCTTTCGGGGACAAAACCTGATTGTTGTGGAGCGATCAAAGTCGGGGGGGCTTAAGAAGTATGAGAGTTAAGAATATTGAGATGATCTTATAAAAAGAGTTACACGGACTAATAGGCCTGAAACAATCAAAAGAATCTGCTCCTAGGATCTTCAGGATGAGGACAAGGAAAGTGGCGTTGATCTCCTTGAGAAGGCTTTTGGCACCAAAAAATTCCTGGACTGCTTTGACAATGTCTTCTTTGATAATTTCCCAATAATTCTGGAAAAAGAAAGAAGGGAACCCGTCTAGGCCCGGGGCTTTCTCCGCTGGTAAAGAAAAGACCACTCTATGAATTTTAGCCTGATCCAGGATCACCACTATGCTCTTATTCTAGCTTTTCGAGATCACCTTAGGGAGAGATTGAAGAATAGCTTCCTTATCATTCAAGATGAGTTTAAGCTCTTTTGAGAGGATTTGAGTAAAGTACCTGATAGCCTCATTAGAAATCTCTTTGTCTTCCTCCAAAGTATGATCCCCTTTCTTAATAGCCTTGATTCTATTAGCTATCTTGTGTTTCATGGTAGATAGGTGGAAAAACTGGGAGTTTTTATCCCCCTCTTTCAACCATACCGATCTAGACCTTTGCCTCCAATACACCTCCTCCTTGATCACAATGTTATGCAAATCTGTCAAAATGTCTTTTTCAGCCCTGATTATGTCATCATCATACCCATGAATTTGGATCTCTTCTTGCATCGTAGCCAACTCAGATTTTATGCTGTCTTTATTTTGGAAGATATTACCAAATTCTCTTTTGTTCCATTTTCTGATCTCCATTTTGATGTTTTTAAGCTTCTTAGCCACTCTATACTGCACAGTCCCATCCACATCTATGCCCCACCATTCCTTGATCTTAGATAGGAGGTTGGGGTGGGTTGTCCACTTCTTTTCAAATCTAAAGGGGAAGGCCTTTTTCCTATTAAGATATGCCATATTAAGATCAATCAGAGAGTGGTCCGATTCGAACCTTGCCAAAGAGAAAAGGTGACACTGATACAGATTCATCCAGTCCATAGAGATGAGGGCTCTGTCTAGGAGGACTTGAATGCACCCTTTACCCATACACCTGTTTGAACAGGTGAAAGTCCCCCCCCTTATTCCACATCAACAAGAGCCAGGTCATTAATCAGACTTGCCAAATGTTGTCTATTGTCCAAGTCCGGTGGCAAGCCCCCAAAATTTTTTGATTCTAGAAGGGGGGTATTGAAGTCCCCCTTAATAATAGTTTTTGGTTCATTTATTTTGGAAGAAAGAGTATGAATCTTGTCCCAGAAAGTGAGTCTTGTGAGCCTAGTGTTAGGCACATAAATGTTCATGACAACCCATCCCTCCTGAGAAGATGAATAAGTGAAATGCATAAGTAAGATATTGCCCTTGTTCCATGTGACTTGAGCATTAAGGTTATTCTTCCAAAGCATTATAAGGCCTCCAGAAGCTCCATCTAAATCTGATGCCGCGCTCCTCATACTTTTGCCAAAAGAAATGCCTGCAACTTTATCCTTTTTCATTTTAGTCTCTTGAATTAAAAAAATATCAGGTCTGTGGTCTCTAATCATGTTTCTTATGATTTCTTGTTTATGGGCTTTGTTTAGCCCATGGATGTTCTAGGATATGATCTTCATACTTTCTTAAGAGATTCTTGGATGGTCCTCTGGTACCCACCTACAATATTTCTTTTTGATTCTTCCTTTCTAATTTGAGACATACTCTTCCTACTAGGTGTGTTTGACTTGCTTCCTATGTCTACTTTAGCCTTGCTTCTTGTTGCTGCGGGTGATGCTGGGGATGGTTCTCTACTATTTTATTTTTCACTGTTATCCATGCTCCCTCATTTTCCTTTGATACATCTTTGTAACTGTCAAAAAGAGCTTCCATTCTTGAGATTTGACCCGGTGTTGAGGAGGAAACCGTTTCCAAGAACCTACTAATTTTCCTTGGTGAAAGGAGATCGATGTTGCTTTCATTTGGAAGCTGGGAGAGGTTAGGTTCCTTACCCATCTCAAATCACCCTTCTTCCTGTGTGTCAGGGACAAGAGAGAGGTCAATACTGACCTCATTTGTCTCCCCCTCAACAGAAGGCTCCTTGCTCTCCTTGTCATACGACCCCTTATCTTCCCCCATCTGAGTTTGGCTAACTACTACTGCTTCACCCTCTGTATCAATATTTGGGAGGGATGTTGATTCCTTCTCTGTAGATAAAGCCTTTTCAAAAGATGGTTGTTCTATGTGCCTTTCTCGGCTCTCACCAGAAAGAATTCCTTGCGGGATTTGCTTTAGTTGTAACTTGTCACTCAGGATTTTCTCTATCCAATTTTTTTTTGTGTGTAAGGGGTCCTTATGCAAGGTCTGGTCATCTTGCCTCTTTCCTTGTTTACTATACTCCTTCGGAGCAGTTTCCTTTGTCATGGCCATTGGGCACTTGTTAGCTTTATGTCCAACTTTCTTACAGTGGAAATAGGCAAAATGGACACTCTCGTATTCAATCATTTGCACTCTTCTTCCCAATTTGGATTGGAAAATAATGGAGTCAGGCATATCTTGGTCCACATCAACTCCAATGCAAATCCTCACATAGGTGAGTCACTTCTTTGCTGCTGTAACATGGTCAATCGATAGCAGCTCCCCGAAGGATCTGGCAATACCCTCAAAAACATCCTCATGCCAATACTCCAGAGGCAGCTCAGGAAGTCGCGCCCAAACAGGAGCTTGGGTCTGAAAGTCCTTTTTGAGATCTAGATTTGAGGTCCATTTTTGCAAAATAAGGGTAGCTCTGCCTATTGACCAATTCCCAGCATAGAGGATTTTTGACATGTCCTCTAGACAAGAAAACTCAAAAGACATGAAACATTTTTCCGTTGCCGTTACCACAACCTGACCTTTAATATCCCATTTTTTTTTAACAAAGGTTCTGACTATTTCGATATTGGGTCTAGAACCAATGAACTTACCCACCAGAGTAGCAGCCATGCTCAAAAAATTATGATCTATAAGCTCAAATGGTAGTTCTAAAGCATAGATCCCTTTATCTTTGTTTGAAACGAGCTTGATATTTGGGAAAGGAGACTTACCAGAGGGTTTGACTCTGAAAAGATTAATCCACTGCCCCATTGGGGCCCTAGCTACACCCATCTCACTATTTTCAGGTGCAACCCCATTTTTTCCTCCTGGATCTGGCTTCCGAATGTGTGGGACCCCTTTGCATGTCACATCCTTGGTACCTTGGCCGATACCGTGGCCCTGGTAGGTACTCTGATCGCTCTGTCTCAAGCCAAAATTTTTCCTGCCCAAAGCCAAATTCAAATTAGTGCCTTCTGACGTTAGCCTTTGGTCACCCTCTCCGCTCTCTCGCTTGCTCACCATTAACTAGTGTGTTACTTATCATTACATTTCTTTTCTATCAACAATGTTATTGGAGCCTTAGGGGGGATTATTACTATGTGGGACCCCATAAAAGTTAGAGGTAATATAGTCTCCTTGTCTCTTAACCATCTAGTAGTTTCTTTTGACACTAGAGACTGTATGTGGAACATGCTAAATGTTTATGCAGCTAATATACATGCTACCAGAGGTATACTATGGAAATAGATTAGGGATTTGATCACAACAAAAAAAATCTCTTTGGATGGTAGCTGGTGATTTTAACGTATCCCCCTTCCCCTCTAAGAAAATAGTGTAGTAATAGATTATTATAAAAGTATGACTGACTTTGTGGCCTTCATAAATGATATTGGTTTCCTAGATATTATTCTATTGTAGAAACAATTCACCTCATCGAATAATAGGAAAGGAATTAGTTTGATCTAGGTAATATTGGAAAAATTATTGGTTTTGAAGCATTGGGATGTGGGGTATATTCCCATGCTCTCTAACCTACCAAGAATGATTTTTGATCATAATCCAACCATGTTGAGTTAGAACGATATAAATGTTTAGGGTCCCGCTCCTTTCAAATATGAGATTATGTGGTTTACACACCCAGATTTCAAAAAATGCATTGAAAACTAGTGTAACACTCCTCTTTAACGCTCTATTATGTTTTGTGTGACTAAAAAATTGGAAGCAATCAAGAATTCTATGAGATGTTGGAGTAATTTGACCTTTGGGGACATCTTTACAAAGAAAGGAGATTGATGTGAATATGAAAATTATACAATACAGATTGGATAAAGGGGATAGGTGTCATGATCTATGTGAGGAGGAAGAAACTTTACAAGATCGAAGGAAGGATAATTTAAGAAGGGAGGAGATATATTGGAAACATAGATCATGATATAGCGACTCAAGGAGAGAGACCAGAACTCTAGTTTTTTTTCCATAAGTTTTCTTGGTGCAGTCAAGGATAGGAGGAACCTTAAAGAAGTCAGTCCAATCCTTGTAGAAAGAGTCACACAATAGAAACAACACAAAATATGGAGAGATATGCAATATTTGCTTCCTTGTTATCATCCAAAAATCAAGTACAAAGGATCTGCAACATGCAGCCTTACATTCCTGACATACATGCATATTTTAAAACCCTTTATAGGTTATCTTTTATACTATCTATCACAAGCTCACGCTATAAGATCTAGCTAAAAAATCTATAAATTACTTCTCCAAGCTACAAATGGATCAATTGCATCAGTTTATAAAGCCTTTACAAGAATCACGTCGGCGTAGGAAATATTACACTCTTTAAGAATAGGAAAATGTATTACATTATAGGTCAAGACCTAAATCATAAGAATCTCTCACAAATTGATGAAAAATAATGAGAGAACCCACAAGTAGGTCATCCATGCACATACGATCATGGAGATATGTGCCACAAATCTTCATTAATCAGGAAAATCCTTCGTGAGATTAGAAAATACAAACTGGTCATGAAATGTGAAGAACATTGATGTCTCGCCATAAATCCAAGATATCTCACATGAAAAAAATAAAATGATGATGTGAACCTATGTGAAGGTAAACCATGATTCTAGGAACACTCCATGAGGTGCACAACAACAACTAATCCAAATTGAAAGAATGTTTAAATAAACTCAGCAACAAATAAATGGAAAACTGAAAAAAAAAAATTTGGTTGATGCAAGACTGCCAAGATCCCAAGATGCTCCTGCATCAACACCTGGGCTTATTTGAAAAGTGAGTCCCTCACTTTTTTGGGGCTAAAGGAAAACCTATATGTTCAACCTTAGTCTGATAGATCCATGAAGAATCCTCAACTGGTCTATCTCTCCACTTTACAAGATATTCTTTGTACTGCTTGCCTCTCGTACTTATGCTAATTATTATATCCAATATCCTCTCTTTCCTCTATCTACATCTTAGGATAATCCTTCTCAAATGATGATTTGTCCCTTTCATAAAAATTTGATTCAGGATACTCATAAAGATCTACAACATTGAATATAGGTGATATAATCATATCCTCTAGTAACTCCAACTTTTAGACAAAGAACACAGAATTAAAAGAGTCATAATTTCTTCATTAAAATTGATATTAACAAAAGATGATTGACTGGTAACTGTATTAAACTCATTTAAATGATCAGAAATTGACCCACCTTCTACCATTTTCATATTAAATATATGATTCATAAGAAATACATTATTCAAAGCAAAAGGCTTTTCATACAACTTCACTGGGGTTTCCATCAACTCTTCAGTTGTCTTTGCTTTTGTAATATTAAATGCCACCAATTGTACCAGGCATAAATGAATACTCCCAAGTGACTTTATATCCCAAATATCCCAATCCTCTTGAGACATAGTTGTAAATTTCTTTCTTATTCCTCTCAATGGTTTCCATAAATCTTTTTGATAGAGATAGTCCTCCATCTGCATATTTCATAACTAAAAGTTCTTCCCATTAAACTTCTCAACCTTCAACTTACCCTCGTCTTCCATTACTCCCACTCAACCATGAGACCTTCGTATAGAGGATAAATAAAAACAACCCACTATGATACCACTTGTTAGGATTAGAAAACAAAAATCTAACAATTACATGCAAATATAACCAATAATGCTAAGGAATAAAACACAAATAAGTAAAAAAAGAAGACAAAAATTTAATGTGGTTCACCCAATCTTGGACTGCGTCCACCAAACAGAGAGTCCAATATTATTATTCAATAATTTCAACTGATTACAACCAGCGATCCGTTGTAGCTCAATGCCACTGCAAATGCTACAATACTCTTCACTCCAACAAGCCATAACCTAACACCGTTTTTCTTATAGAAAACCCTAACCCTAAAAATTGCTCAAGATGGGTCAACCTAGGGAAATACTTGATGAGTCAACCTAGGGAAATGGTTGATGAGCCAACCTAAAAAATGCTTGATGAGTAAACCTAAAAAAATTCCCAAACCCCACAAATTGCAAAAAAGTGTACAATACTTTCCTGATCAGTCACCACAAACCAACAAGGTCTTAGCCGACCTGATGGAGTAATGTGTTGCAATTCTTGATGCTACTTTGGTGACACGCTATAGTATAATAGGAAAAGGATCCATTACTTTTGATGGAAATAATAAAACTGAAAGTGTCTACTATGTGAAAGGTTTGTATCACAATCTGTTGAGTCTTGGGAAGATGTGTGAGAATGGCTATGATGTTATTTTCAAGGATGAAGGTTGTGAAATCAGAAAGAGAAATAAATATTTGATTGTACTTGGAAAAATATATGGTAGAAAAATGTACTAGCTTGAAGAAGAATCTCAAGGGTGCTTTTTGTTATCTTACAATGGTGATAGTTGGCTATGACATAGAGGATGTGTCACATTAACTTTGAAAATCTAGCAAGAATAAGTTCATCTCATGCAGTAAGAGATTTACCTAGGCTATGAAAATTGGAAAAGATCATTTGCAAGGGTTTTCAAGAAGGGAAGCAGAGAAGAGAATCTACCAGCGTGCTAGAAATTTTGCAAACTGATCTCTATAGTCCAAATAGAACAAGGAGTTTCCAAGGTGAAAGGTAATTCATACTACTCATTGGTAATTATTCTAGAATGACATGGGTTTTATTTCTTAGAGATAAATTTGAAGCATTTGAAAAGTTCAAGATATTCAAAGAAAGAGCTGAGACTAGATCTGGAAGAAAGAATAGGTGTTTGAGGTCTGACAAAGGTGGTGAGTTTTACATTTGATGCATTTGAAATCTATTGTGAGATGCAGGAAATTAAGAAACAATTTTTAGCAGCAAGAACACTGTAATAGAATGGTGTTGTAGAAAGGATGAACCAAACAATTTAGGAATAAACTAGAACTATGTTGAGACAAGTAGGACTACCAAAGATTTACTGGAGAGAATTAGTTCATACTGCTATATACATGCCAAATAGAGCTATGTATCGAAGAAGGTATGGAAATAATTCTGATGAATTATGTCATGGTAGAATACAAATAGTTAAATATTTCAAGATCTTTAGCAACAAATGTTATTTTCAAGGATGAAGGTTGTGAAATCAGAAAGAGAAATAAAGATTTGATTGTACTTGGAAAAATATATGGAAGAAAAATGTACTATCTTGAAGGAGCATCTCAAGGTTGTTTTTTTTTATCTTAGACTGGTGATAGTTGGCTATGACATAGAGGATGTGTCACATTAACTTTGACAATCTAGCAAGAATAATTTCATCTCATGCAGTAAGAGATTTACCTAGGCTATGAAAATCGAAAAAGATCATTTGCAAGGGTTGTCAAGAAGGGAAGCAAAGAAGAGAATCTACTAGCGTGCTAGAAATTTTGTAATCTGGTCTCTGTAGTCCAACCAGAACAAGGAGTTTCCAAGGTGAAAGGTAATTTATACTGCTCATTGGTAATTATTCTAGAATGACATGGGTTTAATTTCTTAGAGATAAATCTGAAGCATTTGAAAAGTTCAAGATATTCAAAGAAAGAGTTGAGACTGAATTCGTAAGAAAGAATAAGTGTTTGAGATATGACAAAGGTGATGAGTTTTACATTTGATGCATTTGAAATCTATTGTGAGATGCAGGGAATTAAGAAACAATTTTTAGCAGCAAGAACACCGTAATAGAATGGTGTTGTAGAAAGGATGAACCAGACAATTCAGGAATAAACAAGAAGTATGTTGAGACAAGTAGGACTACCAAAGATTTACTGGAGAGAAGTAGTTCATACTTCTATATACATGCCAAATAGAGTTATGTATCAAAGAAGGTATGGAAATAATTCTAATGAATTATGGCATGGTAGAGTACAAACAGTTAAATATTTCAAGATCTTTAGCAACAAATGTTATATCAGGAAAGATGAAGACAATCTTAGCAAGTTTGATAGCAGGGCCGATGAATTAATATTTATGGGTTATCTAGCCAAAAGAAAGGAAAGTATCAGTGTTATAATAAAAGATTGAACAAAATTGTGGAAAGTGCAAATGTGAAGGTTGATGAGGATTTTTAGAAGACTCTCGAAAGGCATATTGAGTATGAATTTGATGGAGAAGAGATTATAAAGGATGACACGAAGGACGAGGTTGGTGTTCAACTGACACCAACATCTACACTTAAGAAATCAAGGTATGTATAGAGGCATCATTCATAAAAAAATATTAGTAGAGATAAAAATAAAGGCATCATTACCTAGAGTAAGGCAACACAAGATCATGCTTTGTTGTGTTTACTTTTGGATATTGAACTAGTAACTGTAGAAGGGGCTTGAAATGATCAAAGGTAGATAAATGATATGAAGGAAGAGCTAGATCAGATAGAGAAGAATCAAACCTGGGAACTTGTGCCTAGACTGAGAGAAAATAATGTGATAGGTACAAAATGGGTGTACCGAAACAAGTTTGATGAAAGTGGGAAAGTTGTAAGGAATAAGGAAAGGTTGTTCTACAAAGGATATTCATAAATTTATGGAATCAATTTCTAGGAGAATTATGCTCCTGTTTCTCGAATGGGGGCCATTAGGATGTTCTTATCATTTGTATCTTTTAAGAAAATAAAGTTTTATTACATGGATCTCAATTCTACATTCCTAAATGGTGAGCTGAAGGAAGAAGTGTACATTGAACAAATGGAAGGTTTCAAATTAGAAAAGGATCTCGATTCTATTTGCAGAATAAGGAATGCTTTGTATGGATTAAAGAAGGCACCTATAGCTTAGTATTGTAAATTAGACAAGTATTTGATTAGTCAAGGATTTAGGAAAGGATGGGTTGACAATGATTTGTACTTCAAGAGAAATTCAGAATTGATTTTGATTATTGTTGTGTATGTTGATGATATCATCTTTGGAGGCAAAGATGACTTGTGCAAAATTTTTGCAAAAGATATTTAGAAGGAATTTGAAATGTTAATGATAAGAGAGTTAAATATTTTTCTTTAATTGCAAGTAAACTAGAACAATCAAGTCATATTTATCTCTCAATTCAACTATGCGAAAGAGTTGCTGAAGAAATTTGGTCTAGAGAATTATAAACCTATTTTCACTCCTATTGTTACCATCAACAAACTATCTTAGGAAGATGTTTCACCGAAAGAAGATGAAATTATATAAAAATCAATGATTGGAGGTTGATTGTATGATTGTTACCAGGCCTAATATCATGTATGTGATTTATTTGGCAGGTAGATTTCAGCAAGAATCGAAAGAGTCACATATCATGGAAATAAAAAGGATTTTTAGATATCTGAAAGGAATAGAGGATATGAGATTATGGTATCTCAGATAATCATTTTTTTCACTAATAACATATATAGATGCAGATTGGGCAGGTTGTGTTGATAATAGAATAAGTACCATTGATAGAGCTTCCTTTTTGGGATCCATGTTAGTTGCTTGGTCAAGCAAGAAGCAAGATTCTATAACATTATCCACTATTGAATAAGAATATATTGCAATGTCCTCCTGTTGCACTCAAGTATTATGGATGAAGACAACTTTGTAGGATATATGAATCAACTTTGATGAGCCTATTCCTATCATGTGTGATAATACCAGTGCAATCAATATGTCAAAGAATCCAGTAATGCAATGAAAAACAAAACACATTGAAATCAAATATCACTTTATCAAAGAAAAAGTTGAAGAGGGAGTAGTTAAGTTGGAATATGTCTCCACAAAGGAGAAAATAGCATATATATTCACTAAACCTTTGTGCAAAGATACATTTGGGTATCTCAGAGGGAAGTTGGGGGTTCTTCCCCTTCCTAGTCTTCACTAGGTGCATCAATGTGTGCATTGATCTACTATTCACAATCACCTCATCTTTCTGGATCGGTGCTTGGAGGCTTCCTCAAAGTATGCATCATGAACAACAAGGCTCACGTCATCACTAGAATAGGACATTGGGGAGAGCTTGCTAAGGTTTCCAAAGTATGCATCATGATCAACAAGACTCTCATCATCACTGGAATAGGATAAAGACAATGAAGAGATATGACAACCAAACTCATCATAATAGATTTGTGACATGACACTTTTTTGATGAGTTGGATAAGGAGGAATGAGGAAAATGAAAGGAAGATTCAAGCTTAGATTAGGAAGAAACACTGACACTGAAGAAGATGGAAAGAGGATGGGAAATGAAAAAGATAGCCCTGCTGGTATAGGATATGGGGAGAAACAGAGGACTTGAATTTCTTGTGCTTGATGGAAATAGATATGAGCTCAGTTTGATAATGTTTAGGATGAGGCATTGTCTATGACAAGTGTGCCTTGGAATGTTTTCGGAATAAATGATGATCTTGAGGATTTTGAGAAAAAAATCTTGCAAGAGGCAAAGCAACCTTGCAAGAAGCATATAGATGTTGATCTCTTTGAAAAAATGACTTCAAAACTCTTAGATTTGTGTATGTTCAAGAACTAGTTTTCACAAGGTTTGTAATGCTGAAGACACATACAAGCACTTTCTACCGTAAGGATTCAGTGAGCTTGAAAACCTTTGTCTACATACGTAGGCACACACACAAGAGCCAATCAGAATACGACCACCATCAAGCACAAGGCTCCATGATGTCATATTATCCAACTCCAAATGCTCAGGGTGGCACAAATGTGCGAATTTCTCAGGGAAGTTACTATCTTCCTTTCTGAGTCGATTATCAATCTTTCAGGGATGGATCAGGTAGGTTGCTAGATTTATTAGTTACTATTATTTTTGTGGTGTCCCTGCAGTCAGTTTGTATAGTGTAAATCACTTAAGAGCCTAGTTCAACCATGCCAGTATGCTGAGGATATTCACTCAGTATGGACTACCATTGAACGCAGCCTGCCTGAGCTTGAAGGGATATAGACAAACCTTTAAGTCCACCTTATTTCTATACCAGTCGAAGGGTTTACCAGTTTGGGGTCATTCTCCAGAAGGACTCGTGCTTCTTCTGGACAGGCCCCTCTATGCAAAAATTGAAAGTTTCAAATGTTCACAGTCACCTTTCTCTTGCACCAACGACCATGAAAGACAATGGGAGAGGATAATGCATGACATGAGGTTGCACTCTAGAAATTTTGTGCAAATGCACCAAAAATACAAACCGCACGATTAATTATTTTTGACAAGTTAGGTAATGTTTGATTTGTGCAGAAATAAAACTTGCAAGTTTGTTTGATTTTATGTGCACCAAATCGAAATGTACTTTGCCTTGTTCAATTTGTGTTTATGCATTCAATATGATGTTTGATTGAGTTGTTCAATTTTAAACCGAAATTTGAAATGTTCTAATTTGCCTGTTCAATTTTTAGGATTCAAATTGAAATGTGTTTGATTTGCCTTGTTCATTTTTAAAACCCAAATTGAAATGTTGATTGAATGTTCAGTTTTTAGATCCAAAATGAAAGATGTGATAGATTGTCCAATTTTAAAGACAAAAAAGCGAAGTGTTTGAAAGTTAGTTCAATTTTAAGATCCAAGAACAAGATGTGTGATTTGATTGTTCAGTTTTAAACCCAAAATCAGATGTTTGATTGTTCATTTTCCTTAAAGCATTTAAGATTTTGTGCATGTTCATTTTAAGCCCAAAAAAGAAATGTTGACTTTTGTTGACTTTGACTTTTTAACTTTTGACTTTTGTTAACTTTGAATTTTGTTGACTTTGAAACCCAAGACCAAGTGTGAAATGATGTGAGTACATACACTCTTCTTTTTAAACACCAAAAAGTGAAATGGGGGTTTTTTAATTAAAAGATTATGTGTTTTCTTACCAAACTAGATGGCTAACCTGTAGACCTGTAAAAAAAATAAAAATAGTTAGTAAGAGTGCATTATTGTAGGTTTACAGTGCCTTCCCCCCATGTTTGTACAAATAATGGTCCCAGTGATATATACCATATTTCAACAAATAGGTAATAGAGAGAAAGTAGAAAGAAGATAAAATGAATATAGTCTTCTTGTTTGTGTATCAATGATATTCGTGGAAGTGTAATAGAGAGAAAGTAGAAAGAAGATAGAAGGAATATAGTCTTCTTTCCTTTTTCAACCTACAAAATAAAATAAGAGCTTGCAAAACATACTCAAACAAAAAAAACACATTAGCTTAGAGGGTTAGTTTGCAAGCAAAACAATAAAAAGGAGCCTGTGAAGTGGGTCCCACCGGGCGTGCCAGAATGTGAGCTATGAAAATTAGGTGTAAAGGAGCATAATAATGAATCAAAACACTCAACAACTAATTATATAAACTACATACATGCTAAGACATAAAATGAAAACTTGAAATAAGCTAAATGAAGAAAGTGCGAACCTCCTACAAGCTCATTCAAACTCCATTTTGTTCATTGGATTTGTCCATTTGATGTGGATGTGTGCTCATGGATGTGCTTAAAGCTTCAATTTTTGATCTCAAACTGGCATTATAACTCTTCTCTAGAAGATGGATTTATGATTTTCTCTCAAAATAGCATTATAACTCTACATGGAAGGTGCATTAAATTGTGAAGGAATGAGGTTTCTTTTATAGAAAATGGGTGAGGAATCAAGGGTCAAGATGCAATCCTGAGGAGAGGCCCACATGCACCTAGAAGAGAGCACATGGATTGTTCTTCTTCAAGTGCATCATATTGTGACAAGTGTCACAATATGATTGGCTTGAAAAGAGGGAGGAATGTGACTATTTAGGGAAGAGAGCCTAGAAGACTCTAGAAGATAAGGTTATTAATGAGGGTGTAAGAGCCTTAATGAGGACTATAAGAGGCATTAATTAGGATGTAAGAGCATTAAATGCACTTGGATGAGGATGGCTTGAGAAAGTTGACTTTGGGGAAGGTATTGATTTCCTAATCCAAAGATTAGGAATGTGACATCATTAGGGAGAGTTTAGGATTATTATTAGGATTAGGATTAGGATTAGCATAGGTGAAGAGGTTGGGATTAGTTTGAACTCAGGGCTAGGTGGTTGGGATTGGTTAGGTTAGCATGTGTGAAGAGGTTGGGTTGAGTTAGAACTCAAGGTTAGGTGGTTGAGATAGGTTAGGTTAGGGGTTAAAGGAAATATTAATGAATTGAATCACATAAATAACATATTCATTCAATAATAGGGGAATAGGGTTTTAATCAATTATTAAGCTATTGGTTTCTTTTGATAATTAATCAGAACTATAGCCAGTTAATTGGATTAATTAGAGCTAGGGGGTGACATAGGTCAATTAGGTAATGCTTAATTACTTAGTTGATATGTCTTAGAAGGCACTAAACATGATTAGATGTGTTAATCAAATCTAGGTGTCTACAACAAAATGTTCTCAGTAATGAACAAAACAAGCATCTCTAATGCTTAGATAGTTCCAGCCATAACTCATCAATGATCTTTGTCATCCTCTGCTCTACAATTCGCATGTCATCAAAACATATCATCCATCCAATCATCTCACATCATCAATATCTTTGCTCAACAAAAATTTCTCCATATATATATATATATATATATATATCTTATCTCTTAACCAAGTTGGCTCTCTTAACCAAATATTACATCATTGGCTCTCAATACAAAATATATTTAATAAAAAAAATATCAAATGCATAGTCGAAGCTCTTACATAATCAAAGTATAGGTTGTCAAAAGCCATAATCCAACTCTGATTGCTAGGAGTCCACATCATACTCTCTGAATCATCGCTTCTGTCCAACTGCTTTGTATCAATGTTCTACTGATGTCTATCTGTCTTCAAATTTCTCTAACTTGTTGTAAACATTACAAAAAAAATTGATCTTAGGTGGAGGTCACATATACCCCATA
Organism: Thuja plicata; assembly: GCA_018584345.1. Classification (NCBI taxonomy): domain Eukaryota; kingdom Viridiplantae; phylum Streptophyta; class Pinopsida; order Cupressales; family Cupressaceae; genus Thuja; species Thuja plicata. The sequence goes on from MU227134.1 coordinate 768,377, forward strand.
CTATCTTCCTCTAATCTCACTTTCCCTTATTCATCGATCTTGATCTTTGATACCCAAAATACCTCTGTAACTCTGCTTTTGTACTTAGTCAGTTTCAAAGTCATCAAAACTCAACTTCATAGGAATCAATGTGCAACCAAGATGTGTTGTCACAAATGACAGCCAAAAAGTGAATCACATCATGCAAAATAGATCACTTTCCAACAAATTATACAATACATATTGGAGAAAGGGGATAGGTGACATGATCTATGTGAGGAGGAAGAACCTTTACAGGATCAATGGAAGGATAATTTAATAAGGGAGGAGATATATTGGAACCATATATCATGATATAGAGACTCAAGGAGGGAGACCAAAACTCTAGTTTTTTCCATAAGTTTTCTTGGTGCAGCCAAGCATAGGAGGAACCTCAAAGAAGCCAGTCCAATCCTTTCAGAACGAGTCACACAATAGAAAAAACACAAACTATGGAGAGATATGCAATATCTGCTTCCTTGTTATCATCTAGAAATCAAGTACAAAGGATATGCAACATGTAGTGATGAAGGGTGCTCCCCTTAATGCCACAAACACATAACAGAAATAGAGAAGCAACAACAATTTGCAAGAACAGAAAATGGGCTTCTTATTATCTCCACAAATGTGGAATTACAAACTTTCAAAATTACAATATGCAAAGCCACATGGGCATTCCCCTTACAATATTCTGTAGGACAAAGCCTCGAATTATTACCCAGATCTACCCAGAACTGCCCTAGAGAACACTACGGGCCTTCTTTATATAGGCAATTTCCACCACCCGAGAAGGTTCTAGAAATCTAGCCATTAAGGCCGACTACCCTTAGCATTTAATTATTTTTCACTTTTATTACAAAAGGGTCGGCTTT